>PJEX01000087.1:36045-67854 GCA_005350895.1 Colletotrichum tanaceti
CCCCCCCCCCCCCCCCCCCCCCCCCCCCCCCCCCATGGAGCTGTATCGATAGCCGAGCAACGGTCTCAAGGAGCATGATCCCGGTTGATGTGATACCGTCGCACCGAGCCCAGAAAACCCCACCGGGCGATGATGCAAAAGCCGCGGTGCCGATTAGGCCCCCCCCCGATTCGGAAGCTGTACAACAATTACAGTGGAGTTTGCCGCTGCAAATCGCCCCCTCCGCCCGAGCGATAGCGGCATGAGCTCACTCGTACCGGAGGGACACTCAACTCACTCTTACCCTCACTCACTCACTTGCGCCCTCACTCACTCACCACTCACTCGTCCTCGCTCAGTTGTGCTCACCCACTCGCTCACCCGCTCGCTCCTCATTTGTCATACACATAGCGTAGCACATCATCGCTTAAACCTCTCCTCAACTTTCTCATCTCGCCTCTCGGCTCTCCCCCTCCTCGTCCCTCGTCCTTTGCTCTTCTCCTCTTTCTTCCTATCCAAAACTCCCTCTCACCCCTTCATTGCCATCGGTCCAAGTGACGCCACACCAAGAGTTCGGCAATTGACAATCTGATAATTGCAACCCCTAATCGCAGCATCCCATCCCCATTGGCACGCACCATGTCTGAGAAACTCCCCTTCGCCCACCCGGCGCCGGACGATGCCTCTGCCGCCCCGCCCCGTGCCCGCGCCCGCCGGACCGCCTGGTGGTCCCTCCTCCCGGCCGCCCTCCTCCTGACCTACCTCCACGCGCCGTCCTCCTCCGGCGGTCACGGCTACGGCCGCCACGGTCACGGCCCTTCCAGCGCCGCCGCCGCCGCTGGATGTCGTCAGGTCGACCCGCTCTTCCCGACCCAGAACTCGACCGGCCTCTCCCAGCTGGACGCGTACCTCGACACCCCCAAGTTCCGCAACGAGACCATCGCCCGCCTGTCCGGCGCCGTCCAGGTCCCCACCGAGTCCTTCGACAACTACGGCGCCGTCGGCGTCGACGACCGCTGGGACAAGCTCTTCGCCTTCTCCGCCTACCTCGCAAAGACCTTCCCCGGGGTCCACGACACCCTCAAGCTCGACCGCGTCAACACCCACGGCCTCCTCTACACCTGGCAGGGCTCCGACCCCGACCTGAAGCCCACCGTCTTCATGGCCCACCAGGACACCGTGCCCGTCGCGCCCACCACCATCGACAGCTGGACGCACCCGCCCTTCAGCGGCGCCTACGACGGCACCTACGTCTGGGGCCGCGGCGCCATGGACTGCAAGAACTCCCTCATCGGCATCCTCGAGTCCGTCGAGCTGCTCATCGCCGCCGGCTTCGCCCCGAAGCGCACCCTCGTGCTGTCCTTCGGCTTCGACGAGGAGGTCTCGGGCCAGCGCGGCGCCGGCCACCTCGCCCCCGTCCTGCTGGACCGCTACGGCAAGGACGGCGCCGCCATCCTCATCGACGAGGGGTCCGGCTTCGACACCCAGTGGGGCAAGCACTTCGCCATCCCCGGCACGGCCGAGAAGGGCTACATCGACGTCGAGATCGTCGTCCGCACCCCCGGCGGCCACAGCTCCATCCCGCCCCCGCACACGGGCATCGGCATCCTGTCCGAGCTCGTCACGCGCATCGAGGCGAACCCCTACGAGCCCGAGCTGATCCCCGGCAACCCGTACCTCGAGAAGCTGCAGTGCGGCGCCGCCTACGCGCCCGAGTTCCCGGACAACCTGCGCGACCTCCTCCCCGCCGCCGCCGCCGCCGCCGACGGCCAGCAGGCGTGCAAGAAGCAGACGGACCGTCTGGCCCGGGAAGCCGCCAGGGCCGGCCCCCAGATCAAGTACCTCTTCACGACCTCGGTGGCCACGGACATCATCGAGGGCGGCGTCAAGATCAACGCGCTCCCCGAGCGCGTCCGCGTCGTCGTCAACCACCGCGTCAACGTCGGCGACCGGTCGGCGAGCGTCAAGGAGAAGCTCGCCGACATCGTCCGCCCCGTCGCCGAGAAGTACAACCTCACCCTGCACGCCTTTGAGGCCGACGGCGCCGCCGCCGAGACGCCGTCGAGCATCACGCTCAAGGACAACGATAAGGTGTTGGAGCCCGCGCCCGTCACGCCGACCGAGGTCGACGGCGTCACCCCCTACGGCATCCTGTCGGGCACCACGCGCGCGCTCTACGGCGAGGGCCTCGTCGTCTCCCCCGGTCTCATGACGGGCAACACCGACACGCGCTACTACTGGGACCTGACGAAGCACATCTTCCGCTTCCTGCCCGGGTTCGACCCCGAGAGCGACGAGTGGGCGGGCATCCACACCGTCGACGAGAAGACGAGCGTCAAGGGGCACATCAACCTCGTCAAGTGGTACACCATCTTCTTGAGGAACATTGACGAAGCCAAGCTCTCTTGAGTCTTGACGACAGAGTTTGGCACTGCCAAGCCCTACGGATGGATCACCTCGGGATGTAGTTAAAAGATCAAGAGACCGAATTTTCGCGACCTGCTAGTCAAACAAACTTACATTGTCTTGTAGCAAGGTTGCTGCTGCAACTCACATTTTGGTCAACATAGTCTCCTTTACCTTGACACCACTGTCCGTCTCTGCTGCTGCATGTTTGTAATTGAACCCTCAGCGAGCGGCCTCAACTCACCTCATCTGCCTGAATGACATCACTGTGTTAGTGTACGACCAACACCCTGGCACACTCACTGATGTTGAGCCAATGGCGGCATGCAACGGTCTGAGATTTAATCCTATCGGCAGGCTGTTTTCCAACTGACTACTTATGCCCGAAGCGCCCCTCTAGATGGAATACCGTAGGAACCGCGCCAGCTCCGGCGTCCAGCTCCGCTTGGGATCGTCAAGAGCCAAACCCAGCCCGTGCGACCCGTCCGGAAGGATCAGCACCTGGGTCGGCCGCTTGTGGGCCGCCATGGCCTCGACGAAGAGGAGCGTGTTCTGCACAGGGACGCTGCCGTCGTTGAACGTGTGGAACAAGAAGGTGGGAGGCGTGGTCGCCGAGACGAGGTTCTGCGCCGACAGCGCACGCCGCGCCTCGGCGGTCGAGTTGGCACCGATGAGGTTGTTGCGCGAGCCGACGTGCGTGTAGCTCCCTTCGAGGGTGATGACGGGGTAGGCGAGGATGCCAAAGTCGAGACGGGCCGCCGGGTCGGCGAGCGTCACCGCCGCGAGATGGCCGCCCGCCGAGAAGCCCCAGATGCCGAGCTTGGTGGTGCGGTTCTGTCCGCGGATGTAGTCCAGCGCCTCCAGCGCCTCGCTCTGCGGTTTCGGGTAGATGGGTGCGGTTGCGTTCGAGGCCGTGGTGTAGTCGAGAACCCAGGCGTCGATGCCCAGGTTGTTCAAGAATGCCGCCGGGGTATATCCCTCTTTCACAATGGACACGCGGGCGTATCCGCCGCCGGGACACACGAGAACCCCGGTGCCCGTCGAGTTGGCTGCGGGAAAATAGGTGACTTGCGCCGTATCGAACCTACGGAACAAGTCAGACTCACGGGAAATGAATTGAATTGCCTGCTCGTCCGCCACGAAGTCCGGCCGTTCTGAGAGCGGCCGACGCCTGGGTGTTCCTACCGCTTTGTGATGCCGCGTGAGAATTCATGGGAATTCCTGCCGTTGACTCCAGGCGAGATAGCAGATCCAATTTGGAGGAGAGAGCCCATGGCCAGCACAAAGATAGACCTCATTATTTTCTCAAAGTAATTGGTTGATGCTGTTGAGATCTCAAAGTTGACAGATTCTTTAGAAACCTATACTCGGAAGAAACGACCTTGTAGACATACTTAACATACCCCTCAGAGTATGGTGCTGCTGATAATGTTTACCCGAGCAAGCACAACCGTTCCATTTGTCCGGTAACATCGACGCAACTCAATTCATGCACCTCGTCCCATATCAAACCGAGATGCCGTTACTTCAACGCCAAGTGCCTAAAGACCCACCAATGAGGAGGGCTCGTGGTGAGTCAACTGGGGGGTACTTTAGTTCGCAGTTGCCAGTATGTCGTGACCCAGAGATCATCGACATAGATTGGTGATAGGCAGCCCTATTCTTGGGGTCGGAAATAGAGAGTAGACATCAAAGGCAGATACAACCCTCCCAAAACAGAGACAGTGCCTTGAAGACATCCTAGCTTTGCAGGGACTAGTGATTTACTTTTGAGAGATGTGTGCTTGCGCCTAGTCAAACTTGAACATAACCATTGTTGAGTGAACTGTGAGGCTGTAAAGCGAGCAAAGCTTGGTCCCTGTGTTAGACTTGTCCTACATAGGGTCTCGACGTGTGTTGAATTAGTTCTGATCGTGGCATGGCCATTCCTAACCTCGGCCTCATACTTCTGCTCTGTATGCGCCGTGATAAATAACACGCGCAGCGAGTAATTTTGTAATCACAATGAATAACTCAAATATTGCTCGGCTCAGTTGATTAATCAAAGGGGTGGGGTGGAGGGTTCAATCAATAAACAATTAATTAAGTCTCATTCCTCATGAACAATTCTTTCTAAGAATACAAAATGCCACCCAACGCCGTCGCAATGAAGGTTGTATGTTACACAAGACTTGGTTTGGAGAACCAATGGTGCATACGGAATGTGCACGCTGAATATGTTTGTCTGATGGACGATACAAAGCTCCGAGGAGCTGGTAATGGTATCCAAGTGGACAATGTGCTTAAACGGTGGCCTCGGCCTTCTCCGCCTCGCTGGAGGACTCGTTGTGATGGGTCTTGCGAGCCTCGCCGCGCCACTTTGCCGAGGTGATGGGGTTGACGTGCTGGACGTACATGGTGTCAATCTCTTCAAGGGTGCGGTCCTTGGACTCGATTACGAAGAAGAAGACAATGACGGCGAGGGCGGCACAGCATCCGGCGAAAACGAGACCGTAGAGATAGTCGATAGCGTCGGTGATGTAGCGAGTGAAGAAGGACATGAGGCTGGGAGGTGTTAGCTCGCAGTTCAACAACGATATAAAAAAAAAGAGTCGCTTACAAGTTCCAGAGCCAGTTGGAGGCGGTGGCAAGAGCCATGGCGGGAGCACGGTAGCGAGCAGGGTACAGCTCGGCAACAACAGCCCAGACGAGAGGACCCCAGGTCGTGGCAAAGCCTGCAATGAACAAGCACGAAAAAGCAACGAGAACAGTTCCTGCGGTGGGGGTATTCTGGGGATTGTTCTGGTCGAGGGCAAAGTGCCCGACAAATGCGTAGACGAAGAAGCACATCATCATCCACAAGGCACCAACAATGAGAGCCATGCGACGGCCCGACTTCTTGACGACAACCAAGCCACCGAAAGTGCATGCAACGTTTACGGAGCCGAGAATGAGCTGGGTGACGTAGCTGTCGC
Source organism: Colletotrichum tanaceti (assembly GCA_005350895.1). Classification (NCBI taxonomy): domain Eukaryota; kingdom Fungi; phylum Ascomycota; class Sordariomycetes; order Glomerellales; family Glomerellaceae; genus Colletotrichum; species Colletotrichum tanaceti. The sequence goes on from PJEX01000087.1 coordinate 41,385, forward strand.
TGAGGCCGGTGGCAGAGAAGACAGTGGTACCAAAGTAGAAGAAGAAGTTGGCGCCGGTGAGCTGCTGGCCGGCCTGGAGAACGACCCCGAGAATGGTACGGTAGAGCATGCGAGGGCCGGTGAAAATCTCCCAGATGCTAGTGTCGGCACCGGCGCTCTCCTCGGCAACCTTGGCGCGGATGTCATCGATCTGAGCGTTGACGGACATGGCGTTGGGCTCGACACCGGCAAGTTTGGCGATGTTACGACGGGCCTCATCCTCGCGACCTTGGCGGAAGGCGTAACGGGGGGATTCGGGGAGGAGGAGGATACCGGCACCGAGGATGAGGGCCCAGGCGAAACCGAGGCCGTTGGGAATGCGCCACGAGGCAGAGCCTACCTTGTTGTGGGTGGCGAAGTTCACAATCTCGGCGAGCCAGATGCCGAGGGTGATGAAGAGCTGGTACGTCGAGACAATGACACCACGGATGATAGCCGGGGTCGACTCGGACTGGTACATGGGAACAACGACGGAGAGGGCACCGATACCGACACCGTTGACGAGACGGCCGATGGCGAACTGGTACCACTTGTTGGTGGACGAGATCTCAATGACGATGCCGATGCAGGAGAAGAAGGCGAAGAGCGAAATGGTCAGGCGGCGGCCGAGAGTGTCGGCAAGCTTGCCGGCGGTCAGGGCGCCGATGAGGCAGCCGATGCAGAGGAGGCCGACGATAGTACCCTGGCGAGCAGCGCTGAAGATGTAAGTGCCGTTTTGGGGCTCGCCGAAGCGCTCCATAAAGTCTTCCATCAGGAAGAAACCAGAGATCTGACCGCTGTTGCGGGGTTCGGGAAAGGTTAGCAAACGGACGTCGCTTTAGGGTTGGACGATGAAGCGAGACATTGGTGTCTCGGGCAAGGAGCAACCAAGACAGACCTGACATATCCGAACATGAAACCACCGATACTGGCAACAAGACCGAGGAAGCAAGCGGCGAAAGTGACCTTCTGCTCAGCCGCGACGTCAACCGAGTTGGAATCCGAGGGCGCATCGGCGTCGGTCCGGTCCTTGTGCTCAACGCCCTTGCCACCGAGCTTGGGGAACTGCATCCTGGGCAGTGGTTGACGATGGTCGTCAGAGGAGGGGGGGTTGGCGGATATAAGAGAGGCGGTGATGTATCCCTAGGCAGTCCAGGAGAGGACGTGAGTGGCGAACGAATGGGTAAGTCTGCTTGACAGTGTGGAGGTCGAATGGATGGGATAAGATGGATCGCTGATGTTCGTTGGTTGGCGAAGGGAAGGAAGAGGAGGTATGATGGGTTGATAGACGGATGGGTGGAGGCGGCGAGTTCAAAAACTCTGATTAGACGCGATATATGCGGGATGGGAGAGGAAGGAGGGAGTGGGAGGTCAGGCGGAAAGGGAAGGAGACGATATTTCTTTTTGTATTTAAGGCACAGAAGGCACACACGTCAACCAACCCCGGCCGCGGTCCTTGCTTGGTACGTCGTCCACACGTGGGTTGGAAGTGGAAGCAGAAGTGGAAGGAATGACCGGTTTCTTTCCCCCTCCCTCGTTCTTTCCCCCGTACATCCGTACATCCCCGTTCGCCTCCGCGTGTGTTCCCACACCTGACAGATGGAAAAGTGCTTTTTTTTCATGCCTCATGATCACGTCTCCAACCGGGCGAGAAGGGGAAAAAACTGGACAACAGCCAGCCGGCCGGCCGTTGACCGCAGACGACGATACCCACCACCACCACCCACAACATGCATTGAGCGGACAAAGTCGGGGGCCCGTGGGAGAAGCAGGAAAAGTGCGGGCGGCAACGTACGTGTGCGTATGCGGGACTGTGGGCGGAATGGCGGGTGAGGGAGAGTTCTGGCCAGACTGTGGAAAGACGCTGTGCGCGGCTGACTGACAGATGGCGATAGTGACATGTCAGGAAGGGGGGCGTGTTGTCAGACAGGTAGGAGACTTCGTCGACGATGGCAACGGCCAACGACAACATGGGTGAGGGGGACGTTTGCGGCGGCATGGCCGGTAGCTTTCCCGGGCCGTACGTAGACACGTAGAGCATCGTCCACGGGACATTGCACCGAGCACCTCCCAGGAGGGGCGGTGATGGACCGGGTATGGGCAGACGGGTGTGCGTATCGGAACTCAAAAGAAAGAGTGAAGGGGAGAGTGGGAGACTGTGTGTGCGAGTGTTCTGGATACGGCGTGTCAGGGACCCCCCCCCTTCCTTGAGCTAGCTGATTGACGTTGGAAGCCCAAGGCACATCACGTTTTTTCGGTCCAATGCTCGGCCGCTAAGAGGAGTCAGTTGGCTTGCAGTAGAGTTGAGGCTCACGAGTGGGTAATGGGAAAGAAAAAAAAAGGACAAGGGGTGAGATGGATAGGTAGACTAAGAACGACTACTCCGTACGGGAGAGGGAGAAAGAAAAAAGAGATCAGGGGTCGCGGCAATACTTTGATAGCTGGAACCTGCCGAGCGGATCCCTGGCAAGAATCTTTCCTGTATGCTGTGGTAATCGGACCCTTTTTCCTTGGCGATGCAGGAGACGTGATCTGTTTACACTACCCAGCGTACAGTAGGTACATCGTACTCCGTACCTGTACAGAGTATGGACACACTACGGATAGTGCGAACAGAAGAGCAGAAAGCACGAGATGGTCGTGAGTGGGGATCCCGAAGCCTCCGATTGACGTCAGGGCTCGGGATCCAGGCAGGTCCCATTTCACCTCGCTGTGACGTGGAGCCTGCGTTGCTGCTAACTTAAGTTACTTACATGTCGACCTAGCAAGCAACAGAGCGGCTGCAATGCAGGTTTGTCGAGAGTGAACAAGAGTCAGTTTCCCTGCCGTCCGCGGCGGCCATGCGGTTCTTCTAGAAAAGATCGATGGGCCACCCGCACATCAGCTGTCTCTCAGCTAAGCAGATGACGATGTTGTATAGCATGCAAACTGCAGATCCTGACATGGGAGACGACGGCAAGAAGGTAATGGAAAAAGGACAACTTTGACAGAGCGAAGCGCAGGAAAGAAGCAAAGGAAGAAAAACTAGATAGGAAAAGAGAAAAGAGTGGATCCCAAGTACCGTGCCGCCGCCTCGGATCTCCACTGCACGGGCGGCAACTGTGACATGGGAGGGCTTCACATGGGAATATCGTGGGTTTGTGCCGCTGCCGCCACCACCACCACCCACTGTCTGATGGCTGATAGCCGATACGGCGACAGCTAATGCTCAGTGTCTGGTGTCTGGTGTCTGGCGTTTGTCTGCTGCCGTTGTTATCGGGCCACGGCGTCTACTTTCTTTCGCCCAGCTCGCCCAGCTGCGGAATCTTGTTCTTTAATCGTCGATTCGTCCCAGCATCACGACAAAACCGTCCGCCGCAAACCGATCAGTCAACAATTCTCAGCAGCTGCTACACTACCTACATACATCGTACACCTCTGCAAAACGTGGCATGTCAAGCCCACACAAGGTCCGAATGCAAAGCGTTCATGGCCCTTGTATCTGTACCTACATTACAGAGACTGTCACTGACCCCCCCCCCCCCACTGGACAGTTATTACTCATCTGCTTTCCATCCGGTATCTCACCACCCCTGTCCTGTCCCGCGATGACCCCTGCCGTCCTAGTTGCCTGTTCGGCCCGGCACTGAGATGCCGCCGCAGCCAGTTAACAGCCTAGAGAGAGCCTAGAGGTGTGATTTGACCCCGTCCCCTTTTGAGCAACTTACCTGGTCCTTCACAATTGGGATAGCACATGAGGCTGGGGAGGCGGCGGGAGGCTGAGCGGCATACGGAGCAGTAGGGGGTCGCTACAGGCGCGAATGCCATATAGTATGGTTCAAATTCCAGAAGCCCTGAACCTCGAGCCTCGAGTCTCAAACCATAGCAATCGCCGGCGTGCCAGTCGACCCAATTTGCCCACGTAGGTACCTACGTTTGCACGTTCTGACCTCCACCTACCTCTCAACGGACCCGCGACCGCATCACCGGGCCTCCCCTCGTCGGCCCGTTCTCTACGGTGCGAGCCCAGAAAAAGACCGAGTCTCGGCCACCAAGACCCGTCGCCTGATATTCCCGAGCAGCAGAAACAGCGACCGAATCTGCCGGCAGCCAACCGAAACAGCCTACGCTTATGAGAGGTGGAAACTCTAGAGGGGGGAAGGGGGGTGTCATTTTCCTTTCCATGGCGCTGTGAAAAAAAGGGCCGACAAGTTAAGAACAGAACACGAAAGGGCCTCCTTGTGTGTGTGTGTGAGAGAGAGAGAGAGAGAGAGAGAGAGAGAGAGAGAGAGAGACGAAATTTGAGAGCCTGTCCTCGTAAGCGTACGCGCTGAAGATGGGAGCAGAGAAACTCGCAGATGAGGAGGGCATCCATCGATGGTTAGTTCATGCCAACCGCCGCCCCCGTCAAGTCGTCAACTTTGCTGTGATGTGTTGAGCTGTGAGTGTGTACATATACTTGTACGCGTGACTTGAGCCCCCAAGCAAACGGTCTTCACGAGCACCTAGTTAATATTGCACAGTTGAGCCTTCACAAACCACAAACCGGCTAGCGGGAATCATTAGCAAAGCAAAGCCAAACATGCGAATCCCGACTTCCCCATCGCGCGCAAATTCTCGCCTCGTCTCGTCGTCCGCCGGCCCACACAGCACGTCAAAACCGGGTCCCATCTCTTAAGGGCCCGAAGTGCGGCCACGGCTACGCCGCCCAAGGTCCGCCGTCCAACCCCCCTTTTCGGTCCGCTTTTGGACGCTCCGATGTGGGCTGATCGGAAGGTTTCCGCCTTTGCTTATCATTCTCTGCGCGCACTCCTTACTTCTGCCGACTGCCTCGCGAGACAGATCGGATCTTCGGTGTCTCAGAGCTTTCCCACTGAGTGCTTGATTTCTCGCCCGCCGACGCACACTATGACCGTCTCTATCCGTACCTCAGCAGGCCATAGGAGCTAAAAGAGATGCTGCCAGCATGCAGATAACGCTGTCAGCATAATCACACGTTACCAAGATGCGGCCTTTCCTGATCCGGAACTTAATAAGGTTGAGTGTGTTGCCCCATTATTATCTCTTCGCTCGCGTCCCGTCTTGACGCGAATAACGCGACGGCCTAGACATCTCACACGATCCTTCATGTACCCATTATCTGACGTCTTGTCTCTTTGGCTTCCCCAGCCGCCGGCTCTACGCCAAAAATATCCCCAAACGCAGATGCTAGACGCCTACGCCTTCCCCCTCCCTAGATGACGTTGGTTCAACTCTTTCCACAACATGCTGCCAAGCTCCATCGTGCAATCAATCCACCTCTCATTCTCTAGAGATTCTCAAAAAACAAATGACTTGCATTTTCTTCGAAAATGCGTGTAGGTTTTTCTCGCAATCCACTCCGCACCAGAAACCCCGACGAGGAAAGGCGTACGGCGGTTGTCTCGGAAGATGTCCCGGCGTCACGGCCCTCCGGGAGCGACTGCGACAACAGTCAGGACGACGTCACGGCGTCGGAGATACCTCCACGCTTTCTCGCAATGGCCGATTGCTGATTCATACTTAGCAGCTTATGACGTCATTGTGTAGAAATTTTCCTCATCTTTATCGTACAGTGGTCTTACAGGTAGGTACACTACTGGCCACCGGCGAGTCATGGGCCGATGACGTGCATCTTCACAACATATGGCACGCAACTAGGAATCGAAAGGAACGATTCTTCTGCAAGGCTATTATTCATGTCGCCTTACGGATACTGCTACAGTACACAATAACGGCTTCACTGCATGTCGAGCCACTAAGAACTCACAGCCCAAGTATTGATACATAAGAAAAGGGGCCATGACGGCCATCCCATACTCCCACCCCGCCTTGCGGGACCACATGCTCCAAAAAAACCCGGCCGACCTGTCTTCCGTGGCGTCTCCGCCCAACGCCGACCGAGAAAAAAAAGATATCCGTCTCGCCATCCCCGGTCCACTGTTGTAACATTCCAAGCCATACCTACCTAAACAAGTTAATCATGGTATCAGCCCCCTCGCTTTTTTACTTGCGCTTCTTCACAAGCTTCAACGCCTGACTGTGCCGCTGTGCCTTGGGAACTTTCTAAGTCCGGGACTTGGCCACTCCAGTCCTCGTGCGTCTGTCCCACTTTCCATGTGGTTTAGTGATCAACGCAGACGCCGGCACGTCAACGGGCGTATTATGATCCACCTCGGACGTCTCACCACTGGAAACTTCCAAGTCCGACAAAGACTTCTCTGCTCCCTCTTCCACGGGTAAGCCGGGCAGGGTATTATTTCCAGTCTTCCTGGCCCATGTGCCTGGTGGCGCATTGAAAATGAAGCTCTGACGACTTGGCGGCTGCGTTGATGGCGGTACGTGAATCGGCGGCATATCTTCATCCATGTCGCTATTTTGAACAGACTCAGGCTGAAGTGACGCCGTAGAGCGAAGTCGGCTGCCCGAAGATACCCGTCGCCTGGTTGCTTCCTTCTTCTCCTTGAGTCGATCGGGTATGTCCTTGGCTGCATACTGAGAGGTCATGGGCTCTGACGGACTGCCCTCTTCCTCAAACGAATGCTGCCGCGCTGACTTACTCCCAGAGAGCCTGACCCGCTTCTTAGCCGGGCTGGGCTTAACTCCTTCCGGCTCACTAGGTGCCAGTCTAGTTCGGTCCCGGGTTGTTGCGGAACGCAGGTTTCGAGGAGTCGCGCGGGAGGTGCTCTCTGGGGCATACGCCAGGCGCGGGGTGGATCGATGCGATGTCGCCGAAGATGGCTGCTGTTGTGCGGAAGGAGAATCGGTGTTCGCCAGCCGGGTTTCGTCATCCTCCCCGCTGTCGGAATCAACCACCATTTCCTCGCTGCGGTCCTTGCGTTTCTTACTTCGCCGACTGGGGCCCCGCTGCCTCTGGGGAGCTTTGACAACCACCATTTCATCTTCCGAGTCGCCGTCTGCGTGACCACCATCGAGGAACTTGAAGCCTCGTAGGCCGTTTGCTTCGGCATCTTCCAGTAGCCAGCGGCTGCAGTCTCTGACCGTCTTCTCCTCGTAGTCGGGAACCTGCTTCTTCAGACGATGCCACAGTAACTTGAGAGTCGGTTTGGGCCATTTTTGGCGGAACTGCAAGTCAACGAGCTTCGCCCACCTGATGTCTTGGTCGCTGCCAGCGGCTCCGGCAAGGATGGCGCTGACCATTTCGTACTTGTCTTCGGGTGGCATCTCCCGAATCTGCTTGCGAGCCTTCTCCAGGGTCCAGGTAACCGTCGACGAGGGTCGTGAGCACCGCAGAGTTTCGGTAGGGTCAAGTTCCACGTTGAGCGTCTTGAACTTCTTCATGCATTGAAGGCGACTGCGCCGATGACCCATTAGCTCGCTGATGGTCTGCCAGTTGAGGAGAGTCAATGGCGGCTTCCGACTGTTCATAGGCGACCTGTCAATCCGTCTCAGCGAGGCAATAACATGCTCGACCAACTCCCGTTCCTCTTCTTCGGTCCACTTCATGCGACTATCAATACCGCCGCAGATGACATAGTTGCGATAGCGGTCTCGAACATCGTTGGGATGGCGGTTCATTTCATCGGCAATTTTGACCCAAGAGCCCCCGTGCTTAGCGTGAAGCTCCTCCAGTCTGGCGTCTTCCCGTGTCGTCCATCCTCCTCCGCGTGCCTTGAAGTTGTGAAATTCTCGACGAGCGACGTCAATGATCTTTTGACGACGCCTGTTGGGAACACCGGCACAAATAGCGGCCCACATGTCCTGGAACTGTTGACCGTCAAACTTGAGACCCTTAGCCCCGTTTGATTTCTCGCCTTTTTTGCGGTTCGTCATTTGGATACGATCGTTCATCTCCTTTGGTGACAACCCGTGTTCGTTGCGATATTTTTCGACGGCTTCCGAGAGCATTCGCATCTCGTCGACAGAGAACTGTCCCGTGAGGAACTGTTCTGAGGCTTGGCGAGGGGTTGCTGCTTTCTGGGATGCAGTTCTCTTGGTAGCCTTCGTCTTAGGCGTAGCAAGGTGGGTTGCGGTCGATGCGCGAGCTGTTGCCGGCTTTTGACTCTTCTTCCGTTTCTTCCGAGGCTCCGTTGCCTCAGCAGAAGGGAGCTCGGATAGAGCGGCTAGGTTTTCCTTGGCGTTTTGCGCATCGTCGACATCCAGATTCGCCTCAGCCTCCTGGCTGTCACCAGTGATTCGGCTCGTAGGCGAATGCTCAAAGAAGTCTGGCTTCGACCGCTGTCGTTTGGATGCCGTGGAGCGAACCGAGTTTTGGGCCGAACTTGGAACGTTACCGGTATCAGAGTCGTAAGTGTCATCCTCGACGTTCCGACGATGAGTAGCTCTGGGTGTGGCTGCAGGCTTCTCACGCTCAGAGGCGGCCTCTTTGGCTTGGGCGGCTTGCTTCTTAGCCCAGTTGTTCAAGACATCACGAAAAGTTCTAATGGGTAGTTGTGGCTCTTCAGCGGCCAGCTCGTCATCGACAATCAAGTTTGAAACATCTTCCCTGTACGGTTGAGAGGACGGCGGTAGGTTATTGGCAACGGATCCGTTCGAAACGTCGGCCATGCCGGCGTCCGTGTTGATTTCAATACCTTGTTCGTCAGTTTCGTCGTGATCCTGTTGGCTGGCAGACGCTGAATGCGACAGTGCGTCTAACGACTCCTCAGGATCCAAAACGCTCTCTTCATCCTCGTCCATTGCCTCATCCGCAGATTCGGCTGCTTCTGAAATTCGATCAGGCTGGGATGCTACCTCTCGAGCTAAACTCTGCCTCAGGACAGAAATCTGGGAGCCCCGTGACATGCTCCTCCTTCTCTGCGCAGCGACGCTCGGAGACGACAGGGCGACGGGGATCTCGTCGTCCTTTGCATCGATAGCAGGAGTGTCGGAAGGTTGGTCGAAAAGCTTTTTTGTGACAGCTCCAAGATAGAATCGCTGGGGGTCGGATTTCAAGATCGAGTCCAGGGCAGGATCGCGCTGGTGGGCAGGGCTTTCGGCTTCGGCGTCATCTCCGACGGAAGCAATAGGGGAATCAGATCCAGTACCCTCAGGCAAGTACTCCACGTCGACGTCCTCGGTGTCATGCAAGACGGCACGGTGCTTCCTCTTCTTGTTGCGGGCGGAATCCTGTGCTTCGCTCGACTCAGTCGAGTTCATCGGTTCAAGCTTACGCTTTTTCTTCTTCTGACTGGCGGATGTGTTCTCTTCGTTGCTCGTAGTGAGACTCGTAAGGGCCTGCCCAGACTGTTCAAAGTCGGCCGACCTCGTCTTGTTTTTCGCTCTCTTACTGTGGGCCTTGTTCTCGTCTACATCCGTTGCCTTTTTTCCTTTCTTTTTCTTCTTCTTCGTCTTCTTCTCGTCGTCGTACTCGCTCGATGGCTGGGCGGGAGCTGCGTCCTCTTCGTCGGACAAGGGCTGGGTGGAGAAAAGTTGCATGGAAGAAAAGGGGTCGACGTAGTCGGTGATGCCATCTGGGATCTCGTCGGGACCTTCGTCGACGTCCGAGGCGATGGGTGAATCCATGACGGAGTCTTGGCCCCAGCGTCGCGCAGCCGAGTCCGTCAAGTGATGATCCTCTATTCCATCGGGATACTCGGCGGGCGCGGTGGAAGGGAAGATTCTGTCAATTGTGTCTTCGTAGTCGGGTCTCGCGGGCCCTGGGTACGAGCTCTTGGGAGGCGACTGTCCAGCGAGGATTCTGGAGATGGAGCTAAACATGGTTGAGTGAAAGAAAAGCCAGAGGAGCCGGAAGTGCGCATCAAACGGAAGTCGCGCAAGCAAAGAAACCCTGTGGTATCCTAAGCTTTCCAGGTGAGGGTCCTCCGCTCGAAATTGACGGGAGTTTGTGGAGGATGAACAATGGACAGATCGCGAAGCGAGGAAACGTAGCGGGGAAGTCTTTTTTTTTTTTTTTTCGAAGGTGAGCGTTGAAGGTGCTCTTTCCCCTGGGGTAAGGCGATTGATTGTTTCGGAAGGCAAGGAACGCGTGTGGCTGTCGCGGGTGTAAAATTGATTCGGCAGGAGGCGACCCGCTTTCGCTATTACCGCACTTTGAGTTTAGCGGCCATCACAGGGGAGGAAGCTTGGGCCGCCCGTTTTACTGTGTAGATTTTTCCCATCTCAACTGTCTTCACGACTGTGTTTTTGTCACAAAAACCAAGTTACTTGCTTACAAGTTAGACCTGCTCGTGCGTACCTACCTATTGAAGTCTCACTGTGTCGGTGCCACCGTTGGCATAGCCGCAATTAGTGCTCGGGCGCCCAATAGGCACGTAATTACCTATGTACCTAGGTAGGGTTTGTATGCAGTCGGGAGGGCAGTTTCCAGTTCCGCATTTCGCCAGCAATTTCAACTGCCTTCTTTGGGCGGCTCACCGGGAGGGAGTGCGGATGGTGTAGAAAGGTCGACGTGTGCAAATGTGTTCAACCCGGAGTCCCTTTCCCTTGAGCACGTGCCTTTCTGATTGCCGTTCCTCGTTGCAACTTGGTTGGCAGGAAAGCATGCTCGTTGAGACGGCCGCCGGAAAAGTGGAGGCTGACGTCTAGGTAGGTAGGTGACGTCTAGGTAGGTATCACCGTGGCCGGAAAGGTTGATCGATCGACAGGGCGAAGATTGCTGCATTCCATCCATGCCTCCTATCCGTCTCTTGGTCTCAACCGTGTTACCGTCCGCCAGCGTTCAAAACCGCGTGCGTACATCACCCGCCAATATTTGCTAAGAATGGAGGCGGTCATAAATGGTTCCTTAAATGTGCTTTTATTAGATGACCGCAGCCCCTGCGGCAGTGACACATGCGCGATGCCCGTGGGATCGTCTAGCTTTCAGCATGATACTCTCAATAATACCCGTCATCCTTGCGCCGCTGGCCGTCTTCGCCCTCACTCCAGACGACTATGGGTCTCCCCTCGCCGAACGACAATCTCCCACCAGCATCGACCGGCTTTTCAAGGCCCGCGGCAAACTCTACATCGGCGTCTCAACCGATAACGGGATTCTTCAGCAGGGCAAAACAGCGGCAATCTTTAGGAACAACTTTGGCCAAGTGACGCCCGAGTACTCGATGAAGTGGGATGCAGTCGAGCCCGCACGCAACCGCTTCACCTTTGGCAACGCCGACCTTCTCGTCAACTGGACCCGGCAGAACGGCGCCAAGACCATCCGCGGCCACACGCTGCTGTGGCACCGCGCCCTGCCGGCGTGGGTGTCCGCCATCAGGGACAAGGCGACGCTTGCGGTCGTCGTCGAGACACACATCAAGGCCGTCGTCGGGCGATACAAGGGCAAAGTCCGATCGTGGGTTGGTTCCGCCAAGAGATGAGCGGTTTGCGGTAAAACTCTGGTGCCGTCGGCTGATTTACCATGCATTTCCAAGGACGTCGTCAACGAGGCTTTCAATGATGACGGCACACTCCGGAGCTCCGTCTTCTCTCGGGTACTCGGCGAGGCCTACATCGGCATCGCCTTCCGCGCGGCGCGCGCCGCAGACCCCGACGCGAAGCTATACATCAACGACTATAACCTTGACCGGGCGGACTGGGCCAAGGTCGGCGCCGTTGTCAGCAAGGTGAACCAGTGGCTCGGCCAGGGAATTCCCATCGATGGCATAGGTGAGTAGGCCCTTTGAGCCATGGGCTACAATCTCACGGGTGTTTGTCGGGGCAATGACACGACTAACATGCGATCCAGGCTCCCAGGCGCACCTGGCCCAGAACATGGCTGGAAATATCTTGGGCGCACTTCAGAAGCTCGCGAGCGCACGCGTCACCGAGATCGCCATTACCGAGCTCGACATCACCGGCGCGCCAGCAAAGGAGTACGCGACCGTCGTGAGCGCATGCCTCAGTGTACCCAAGTGCCGAGGCATTACGGTCTGGGGGGTCAGCGATAAGGTAGAAGAATCAAGAGAGGGCTTTTGCCAGTGACAGATGCAAACCGGGAGCGGACCGCACTCATGCTGACTCTCGTTTTGCTGATAGGACTCTTGGATCAGCACCGCAACACCGTTGCTTTTCGACGCCAGCTATGAGCCGAAGCCAGCGTACAATGCCATTGTCACGAGGTTGCGGCAGAAATGAAGTTCAAGTACAGATCCCTCATTTCATCAAGAAAGACGGCCAAGTCGACCACTTAGACAGTGCGATGAGCACCATGCAGCTGCGGAGTGGACAAGAGAGGCAATTTATTTCTCACAATTTCACACAAGACGGAGAACACGTTGTGACAAGCAGTCACACAAGTGCTATTTCTGATACAAGATGCAGGGGGCGCCAGTCTATTGGAACAGGCCATCAATACACAAGGCCTTAGATTGGATTCCTCTTGTAAGTTAGTAATGATAGAGGCAGGAATGGCTGGCCACGCCCATCAGGAGTCCTGGGTTAGACTCCGGGAAATGACGCAGATCCAGCTATAACAGGGCCTCCGTCGTCTGCTTCCCTTCAGTTAGAACCTTCCTTCTTTACCCGAGATCCAGAAATACGAATATCCTCATTGTTGAGCCTTTCGTTACTCGAGTGACCCTTGTGATACCGATACAGTCACTTGTGCGGCCGAAGCCGGTTTGACTTGAGAATAAGTCGGGATAAACTCCGGCAAGAGTTGCGACTAGAGATCTGTTCAAGAAAAGTGTGTTTGGAAATGGTTAATTGAAACTCACCAAAGAATATTGCCACCTCGAGGAGACGTCCAATGGCCCAAGGCCTGGTTATCTATTTTGTCATTCTTCAAATCACCTACCTTCCGTTTCCCATGCGGAAACATCACAATTTACAATTCGGCATTTACAATGGAGTCGTTCTCAAACTCGATCACATGTATTTGTTGTGCTTCAGCAGAGGAGGAGGCTTAACTACCACGCCATAGCAAGGCACTTAGGCCCCGAATCGTTACTTCGTTACATCTTTGGTATCATGAATCAAAACAAACCACAGCCGATCCCGAAATCCCGTTGTTGGCCAGCGTCTACCCCGCTACTTCTCTCCTGTCTTTCTGTTTCTGCGGAAGAGGCTCTCAAAGAATTTCTTCTTGCGGCCTTCAGCAGATTTCTCACTCCTCTGGGTTTGATCCTCTGCCAACGTAGAAGCAGACGCATGGTCCTCTCCGAGGAAGGTTCTCATGCCGATAGCATCGTCGCTGCCGCTGCCGCTGCCACTTCCACTTGTGTAACCAGAAACCGTCTCTTTTCGGTTCTTCATATCGGTCATCGAGGCCATCTTACCTAGGAAGCGAGAACGGGAGGGAACGGGTGAAGTTATGACGGCAGGTGCGGCAGCAGATTCTGGTTTGTTGACATTCACAGCCGAATCTTGGCCGCGAACCTGCTGTTGTCGCCGATCCATAAGAGAAGCTAGACGATTTGATGGTTAGCGCTGTGTCCATCTGCGTTTGGGGGGTTCTATAAGTTCGATAGTCGGCACTTACGCGGGCGGGGAGCGATCGCTGTCAAGGAGGCCGCAGGGCGTACAATGCGCTTCGGGATCGAAAAATCGGAGACGGTGACGTCTCCGTTGGTCCAGATGACCTTTGGCGGCGGATATGGGTCGTAGAATTCGGACGTGGGCGTGGGAATGGGCGCAGGAGGGCGAGCCGGTCCCGGTGCCTGTGTGATAACTGGTGCGAGAGAGGCAGCCTTTGCGCGAGAGAGAGTGGTAGTGTGAGAGAGGGTCGGAGCTCGAGACACAGCAGGGCCTGGGCCGCAGTCGACGTCAATAAACGTGCGAACAGGAGTTTCCGATGGGGCCTTCTTTTTCTGAGGGATGGGAGGCAGCGGCTTGTTGGGCGGGGGGTAAATAGGAGGCGACCAAGGAACCGGCTTGGGGAACGAGCGTGGTTTATGGGGCGCCCGACGGGTGGGAGTATCGAATTTCTCTCGCTCTTTGACCGAGTCTGATGCAGCAACAAGAGCCGTGGTGCGAGGCGAGAGGACCTCTTCCATCTCGCGATCGACCTCGGCGTTAACGTCCATGATGAGACTTGAAGTCGATCTGTTGACGGTACCGGTGCTGGAGTCAGCGGCGGCGCCAGAGCTATCGCCGGAAGACATTGCGCTTGCCGGATTGGGAGACTTCATCGCATTGATTCGCAGTGGTTGTGGGTAAATCTGAGAGACTGGGATGTAGGGAAGATGCTTGACGGCTCTGCGTCGACGGACTTGAAGTGGAGGAAGATCCGAGTTGCGTGACTCGATTGCTTCCTTGACCGTGTCTTCTTCCGATGAGTCTGGTTGCTTAGGTAGATTTTTCTGTTGAAGTTGGCCAGGGATACAGGTCGAAGGCGAAGTGACTGACAATTGGAGGGTTGGAGAAGAACATGGGCTTTCGGAGACTGAGGTGAGTATAGGCAGCCTTGAGGTATTGCTGCTTTGGTATGTGATGTTGAAGGGTGCCTTGGGGGTTGTCCTCTCAATACGAGAGCCACAACCATGTTTGCTGGCAGAGAAGTGGCCTGGCAGTGGGTTGGTAGCAGAGACTGGAGTCTGTGAGCAACGTGAGGCTGCTGAGGTGGACGTGAATGATTGTGAGATAAGACTCGTGTTAGACACTGTGGAATGACGGTCGCGTTGGCACACAGTGGAATTAGTAGCCCAAGTTGGCACAGCACTAGTAATGCTAGAGGGTGCTTGAGATTGATCGTCAACCTGTAAGTCCTGAGGTTGCTCACTTGTAGCATGTGAGTAGGCAGACTGAGTGTTAGGGATGTATGAAAGAGGCAAAAGCGTAGGTGACTGTTGAAAGGTTCTTCCTTTTGGATGAATGCTGTTGGAAGAAACGTTCTGCTGCTGACCTGGGCCTACAGGAGTTTGTCCAGTCTCACTAGCTAGGCACGCATGCAACATAGAGCTAGGAGGAATATGGTTACCTTTAGCCACAGGATGATGGACTACTGTGATGACACTATCTTGTGAGTAAACTGAAGAGGTATCTGCAAGGTCAGCTCCGCCATCTGAGATGGCTTGTGAGTATGTCTGTTCAGTGGGATGTTGGGTCTGACCATCGTCCAAACTATTGAGAGGGAGGGTAGGACTCTTGGTGGTCTGAGGAGGAGGGGAAGCTTTGGGCTGTTTGGTTTGCGCTGATGCAGGAGAGCTGCTGAGAGGAGAAACTGGGGCAAGGGGCAGTTCTTCATCGCTTGGATCTTTGGGCGAGACGTTGTACTCATCTCTCTCAACCGTGAGCAAAGGCGACTTAGGTCTGACAGCAGTGCGATAGGAGAGTACAGAGTCTGGGCAGGTGATCTGATAGAATGCTGCTGGTTCTTGGTGCCTGCTTTCTGTCATTCTTTGCAAGGATGATAGCTGGTTCTGATGAGCCTCCTCTGAGTTTGTAACCCTAGGCGCTGCAGTGATTGTTTGCTGTAGAGAGGGTCCGGAAGATAGCTGAGAGACAACGCTGTTCATGGGGATGCTACCTTTAGAGCTTGTGCCAGCAAAGAGGTCTGTATGCTCTCCAAGAATAGAAGCTGATGGATCACTGAGCAGCAACTTGGTTGACTGGAGTGGACTCTTCTGACTTTCAGTTACGACAGGTTGATCGATGGTGAAGGAACCAAGTGACATGCTGCGCTTGTGGGTTGAGCTGCCTGGAGAGTGTAAGCTGCCAAGGAAGCAAGCTGGCAGAAGGGGAGACGAAGGGGCAAGGTCCAAAGAAAGAGGTGTAAGCAAACATTCCTCTATGCCCTTTGTGTAGAGGTCGGAATAGGGTCTCAGAAAGTCAGACTTCTTCCAGTCTTTGTCATTGCTTGGCAAAAAGTTTCTCTGGATGCCCTTGGGGATGCGGGGAAGCAAGAGAAACTCTCTGTAGTCCTCTGTCCAGACCCAGATCAGGATTGGTTTGGAAACAGTGCACTCCGCATTCTCTTTTTCGGCCTTTGTCTTGGCCAGGAAATACTGGCGGGCGTATTCCATAGGAGAAAGTCGAGGGGGCGCAAGTCGAAACTTGGGAGGTGCTTGATTTTTGCCAAAGTAGACAGTGGGATGTTGTGGCTGGAGAAGATAGAGCGGAAGTTTCGTCGACATCGAAGGCGAAACCAAGTTCAAAGGACTGCGTACAGACCCTGCGAAACTTGAGTCGCGCTCGCTTTCGGCTGTTCCCGTGCGTCTAGCAAGAGCCTGGCTGGAATCCGATCCAACGCGTCTCTTCTCTTCAGGAACAACAGGATGGGATATCTGGGACTTATCGATACCCGCGCTTCGCTTTTTTCGCAGCATGGTGGCGCTGGGGACCGTTCGAACGGACGCCATGGGCCGAAGAGAGCTGCTGGATCGAGCCGGTCGAATAAAGGTTCGAGAGGTAGGCTCAGTCGGGACCCCAGGCGGTAAGCCAAACTGATCAATGCGCTCCGGGAGCTCTGGGAGCTCAGGCACGTCCTTTTCGAGGTCGGAGTTGGCAATGAAGTTGGCGAAGGACTTGACCTTGTGGAGAATATTGGAGGGGGTACGTGACCGCTCCGGTGCCGCAGGTAGTTTCAATGGCGTCTTAGCCTCCCTGTCAAACATCGAGCCCTTGTTCGGGTCCTCGTCTTCTCCCGAGTCGCTGTCCCATGTGTAAGTTGGGGATCCGTTGTCGAGTTTCTCCGGGAGAATAAGACCAAAGAGAGCAAGCTGTTCCATCTCCCACCCCTTTTCCAGCATGATGTGTTGCGCCAGAGGGTGCTCGTGGAATGCCGTTTTGGATAGGTCATGAGGATGTATCAAGACAGGAGGCTTGTCAAAGTCGCAAGCCCACTCTCGACCGTTGCAAGTTGCGCCCGAAATTTCACGACCAGGGCATCCCGCAAGAAGAGGCGTCGGAGGAGGCGGCGGAGGCGAGTTCTCAACGGCTGTGAGAGGTACAGGCTCGTTTGCCGGTTGAGAGACGTTGAGGGGAGCGGGTCGAGGGCGTTGACGTCGCAGAAGCCTCGAAAAGTGTGCAGATCGGCCGATTTCGCCCAATCCTCTGCTCGAAGACCGAGACCGAAGTTGAGAGTGAACGGCTGAGTGGACTTGAGTTGGGTCTGGTGTACCGGATGGAGTGTCGTCGGAAGGGGGTTTGGGTGGCGCAGACTCAGAGCCATCAAAGTCATGTGAATTCAACTTGGGTGCCATGATTGCATGGCGAGTGATGAAGAGGTGAGAGAGTGGAGTGTCGGGGTCAGAAGTTGAGATGGGGAATGATGCAATGTGAGATGGAACCAGGCAAATTTCCAAGGGATAACTGGATATTCTGAAATCCTGCACCAAAACAAGACTGCTGTTGATAGAGTCAGCACTATGACTGAAGACCAAGAGTGGCCTACTGCACCTTGAAGTCCAAAAAGGCAGGCTTGTAGAAACACTGGAGGTTGTTGTGACCAACAGCAAAAATGGAAGGGAGGTGGGTAGGTTGAAAAGTGAAGGTGACGAAGCATACCTTGTTGTGCAAAGGTTGGGTGGGGTGTTAGAAGGATGGATGAGAAATGGCGAATAGGTTGAAGTAAGGAAGAAGAAGAAAAAAGACAGAGTTAGGGAGAGGGGGAACTCGCTCCAGTAGGGATGCTTGACAGGCAGAAAAAAGGGAGGGTTCAAACAAGGAAGGTGTGGTAAAAAGACAAGTAGATAGATGTATAGACTATGAACATTTGCAAAACTGGTGATAATGCTATGGGTGATCACCATAGAGCCTTAAGACGTCTCCTGAATGTGCAATCCTGTAATGTATCTAGAATATCCTAGAATATCTATCTATAGGCTAATAAAAAACAAATATTTTGATAGAGAAGGCCAGCCAGTCAGATTGTTTCTACTAACTCCAAGTATTATGTCAAGACATGGGAACTATTCTACTCTGCTCTTAGCATATTAGCTACCTAGGTGTAAATAGACATGTTCCCAAGGAATCTGATGTAGGGCAGAGATGTGGCATATCAACACTGAAATTCTAGAGATATACAGCCAGACACTAAAGTTTGCATTTTTTCTGCTTCTTTATGCATGGGGATTTATTGCTGCGGAGCTCCGAGCTGCGTTCTGGATTTGAGGTTATCACAAGCTCATGTTTCAGCTGTAGAACGCGCCAGGTATCTATCACGTGACTCCAGGCGAGGGGCCGGGACACCAGCCACAGTGTCTTTGTCAGTCTCCTGATGTGGCAATGTAGGTAGGTAGCCTGGTTAGCTAAATTTGCGCCACATAGTGGACGGTTGGTTGCTAGGTACCTAATCGAGGACAGCCCGAGGGCCGACAGGGGCTCTGCCAAGAAAAACAACGTGCCAAGGCCGCGCAAGGAAAGAGCGAGCTCTCTGGGAGTCCTCCTTCTTCCGAATGAATACCTGTGCTCACCTATTTCCACCCAGCCCCTGTGGCTTGAACCAGGACACTGACGCAGGAGTTGTGTTTACTTGTTTAACCCATAAACAATCAAAATCTCGCACTCCGCCGCAATTTTCCTGGCCAAGTCGCCTCTCTGCCCGTCTCTGCCACTCACCAAATCAGCGACCCTTCCCACTCTCGCCTCCAGCGCCCCAAACCCAAACTTCTCCATCACCGCCGACACGAGCCCGCAGCAGGCCCTGCAGATGCTCGTTACATATCGACTATGGCATCGGTGAGCAAGGGTGGTCGGCTTATGCTGTTGCGGCCCTCCCCGACGCCGACCCGGTGGATCGGGACGCGTGGAGGCCGCGGTCCTTGTGCGTTGCTCCTGCTGTCAGCGACGGCAAAGACGGCATCGGCAACCCCAACAGGAACAACAAGGCTGTCGTCGGTGTCCAGGACGGCCGCGGTCTACTTCTCCACACATCCGCCGAGAAGATCCGGTATGTCGGTGCGGATATATCCTTCTCAATTGTCCTGTGTCTGCTCCCCGTCCGATTGGTGCACTGTTGGTCGAGTCCCCCGTCCTGGTGCAGGAGGAGGATCCGATGCTTGGAAGAACCAGATCTTTTGAATTCGTTAGCACGAGGCTAGGCGTCAGATTCTCGCTCTTTAAGCACGCCGTCGACAGGGATGTTTCCTGCCGTCTTCCCGGTACTGCAGGCCAAGATGCAGCCTGTCAGGTGTCGTCTACCTTCGCCTTTGAGGTTGGGCAGATTGGGCGGTGGTGAATGTAGGCCTGCTTCTACACAAGATATCGTCGACCGCCGCCGAAGTTCACCATTCATCAATGGATCCACGGTCGCAATGACCAAGGCGCGACGGCAGCGCACATGGCACACTTCCTAGATCTGCCAGTCAATCATGCAGCGGTAAAGCGAAATCACCGTCAGCCTCAGGATGAACCTGGCCGGACCCGAAGCTACCCAAGATGCAAGAGTGCCGACGGGACGCATACGTCAGTTTTTGCTCGCTTAAGCGTGTCGCCTCTCAAGGCATCGTCCCTTCAATTGATCGCATTGCAATGCCTTGAGGCCTATCGGGTGATATGCCTCACGTCTCTCGCACACCATGACGCTTGATCTCGTCAGCATGAACATGGCTAACTTCGCTCAGACGAAAAAGAATCAACCTCCAGGCCGGATCCCGCCCAGAAACCCCAAGATGGAGGCGACAGTCTTCCCAAGAAAATGCTCGAATCTGCCGCCACCTCCTTTGCCTCAATACTTGTCCTCGCCGCTGGCTTCGCCATAGCAGGATACGCCTACCACAAGACATACAAGCGCATCGTGCTCAAGAAAATGACCCGCGCCTTCACTCCCGGCGATCCTGTCCTCGAACTCGCCGCCATTGGCAAGGAAGTGCCGCAGAACCCCGCCGACGCCGATGACCGTTGGGTGCAGCGGCCTGAGCAGGCGCGTATCGACAAGATTGTCAACGGCTCCGAGGTCGGCCACTACTTTTTGATACTGGGCGAGAAGGGTACAGGCAAGAGCAGCATGCTGATCGAGGCTATGCGCAAGATTGACGGCGACGGCGTAGCCATGTTCGAGGCACACGCGGATCTGGAGATTGTGCGCATCCGTCTCGGCAAGGCCCTTGACTTTGAGTTTCACGAGGACTACATTGGCGGCTACTTCAGCGAGCGCGGTCCTCGCGACACGACGGCCCTCTTGGATATTGAGCGCGCCCTCAACAAACTCGAAAAGGTCGCCATCGTCAACCGCGCAACGCGCAAGAAGCCGCTGGTCGTCATCATCAACCAGATGCACCTGATTCGCGATGATGACGACGGCAAAGACCTCATTGAGCTGCTCCAGCAACGCGCCGAGCAGTGGGCCGCTTCAAACCTCGTGACTATGGTGTTCAACACGGACGACTACTGGGTGTATGAGCGGTTCAAGCAACTGGCCACGAGAATGGAAATCATGTCTGTGCGTGATCTGCCCAAGCGTCAAGCCATTGCGGCGCTCGCCAAGTACCGCGTAAAGTACTTCAACGAGCGGCTGAGCGAGACCATGTTAGAGGAAGTGTACGACCTTGTCGGCGGCAGGCTGTCGTTCTTGAACCGCGTCGCCAAGAGCGGCGATATGATCGCGACTTGCAAGTCCATCTGCCAAGTGGAGAAGACGTGGTTCCTCAACCAGTGCTGGATCCTGGGCGCCGAGATGGACGACGACGTGATGGATCAGCAGAAGTGGGCGGTACGTGCCCTCTTGACTCACCCCCGCGCGTGCTTCCCGAAGCTGACGCGAGGATGGGGATATGTGAATGCTAATTAGTCTTCTAGGCCGCTGCCATGGTCCTCGCACAGGCGCTCGTTGACAGCGAAGATGACATGGAACTATGGGATGAGGAGAAGGGTCACGTCCTGCCCTCGTTCCAGATGCACAAGGCGCAGGAGATCATGACGCGCGCCGATTTCATCCGGGATATGGACCGCCTCAACCTTTTCACCATCGCATCCAACGCCGAGGTACGCGCTTCGTCTGTCCCTATGCACCGCGCCTTCCAGGAGATATGTGCGCAAAAGGGCTTCAGGGATCACCTGGAGAAGACGATCCAACGTATCAGCGACATCGAGTCGCTCGGCCGCACCCGGGAGCTAGTAGCTAAGGATCTCGTACTCGGTGGCAAGTACGAGATCCTGCGCGAGGGCAAGAATGGGCTTACGGTCAAGTTGACCGAGGGAGAGGACCGGGATATGTAGGGGTAAGGCTGGTCAAGGAGCATGACGGGACGATGACGGGATTATCGCATCTCGCGTAGCCTCTTGGGCCAGATACGGTTAGGGGCTTGCGAGCGGTCTCATACCTACCGGTAGCTATGGCGATGGCCGTCTTTCTTTCCTCCCCCTGCCCCCCCTTCGCGATGTGCGATGGGATGCGCGATGGGATGCAAGATCGATCTTCCAGGGGGCTTTCCATCGACTCCCCCCCCTCTACCCCATCATTTTCGATGATCCATCCTGCCCATCGGTATCAGGGAAACACCCTGAAGATCGGAGATAGGTCCGGCGTCTATCAATTGGCTGTCGGGTTGCCAAATCGGGCATTGTCCATCTGGTGTGGAATGAAGCCTGAAAGATGCATCGGATGGGATGGACGACACCTGTTTTGACAGCCACGTGTCTGCTGAACGGGGCGGCGCGACTGGACCTCGCTCGCACGTTAGGCACGTTTGGAAAACGAAAACGAAAACATAAACGGCGTGGCTGGGGCATGGAAGCGATTACAAAGACTTTCTTTGGCGAGAAAAATACGTACGAGGGTACTCAGAAACGGGTGAGGGGAGGGAAGGGTGGAGATGCCGACGGCGGCGGCTTCAGGTGATGCTACCCTCCCCCGTCCCCCCCCCCCCCGAATGTATCTGTACGATCGATCAATAATTTCCAGCAAATCAATATTTCCCATGTAACCAATCCTCCGTCCCGCTTGATGTCCCCATCGCACGGCTCATGACTGCGAGTCCGAACTTGGCCGCTTCCCGTGGTCAGTGTTCTTGTTATCCATCATGGTCGGGCTTCCCATGGGCCATCTCGCAATCATGTACGTTTGTGGATGGCGTGATTTCGCCGGACCCCTGTGCCTGCCCTGTCCTTGTCGGAAACCTGGTTGATGATGGTGATTGGCGCTGCTGTAGCCTGTGTGGTCTATTGTCTCGGAACACCACCATCATCGATTAATACCAACCCTGTGCTCTCGTGAAGCCAACTTTCCCGAATCCGCCGGGAAGAACCACCCGCCTCGGTCGATTGCCCTCGGTATTAGATCATTAACAAAAACCAGACTTCTTTTTCTCTTGTGAATCTTGCTCCAGTGGCCCTTCCCCCCCGTCAGGGATCAACCCCGGGGCAGATGAAGTGCGGAGACGCTCCGCTTGCGACGGCCAACAACAACCCCTTCCCGTCCTCATATTTCATCGTCTCCTGCTTGTCCAATCAATAGAGGCCCATCACTCACCGCCGTCGCGGAAGGAGGGGCACTAATACTCCGCCGTACAGATGATGGGCGCGCCTGCTGCTACCGGTACGTACTAAGTACTAAGCTAGTTGAATGACGGTACCGTGGACTTGCCAGTGCGTGGTATGCTAGTATATCACGATGAGTGCCACTTGCCAAAACGGACACCCTTCCATGATGGAGAATCCATTGCCTTGCGCGTACGCTACTCTGCATGGCCTGTGCGGGCGAGAGAAAAGGCCGTTATCCAGAATGCTCGGCATGATAATCCATCATCTCCTTCCTGCGAATGTACCTAGCCTAACACGCCTGGGTACGAATTGATGCAGAGATGATCGTTGTGGGGGAGGGGGGTCCTGCCTGCAGTCTTCCGTTCATGTGCTTAGCTCCTTTCCTAACAGCAGCCGTCTCCGTCTTCCTGCAGAATCTCACAGCGGTTTCAAATCCACCGTAAACCCCAATGGGAAGAGCACCGCTTTATTAGACCTATCGACAAGTGCCCGATGTACTTTTATGTACCTTGTCTCCGCTCCAAGGCGTTACTGCATGCCCAAAGGCAAAATGCAGAGCAAAGGAGGGAAGCCAAAGGCGGGACCGGGTCGAGGAAGGAATGATGCAGACGGGGGCTGCTCGGCTCCCATGGTGGCCGCATAAGATCTTCGCTGCACCAGTTGTCGCGTTCGTCTGGCGTCCGATATCGACGGTGGTTTGGAGCGGGTTCGGTCCGCTGAACTGCGATTTGACAATGTTTGTGCCTCGAGACGAACCGCTGCTCTGTGCAGCAAACAACCCCAATCAGGTGGTGGTCCGACTGACAGACGACTCACTCCCAAATCAAAAACACCGTTAGGTCAACCATGGGCCGCCGGGTGTCAGATGAAATTGTTAGTGTGTGTATGTAGAGATGATGGAGGCGCAAAGGGCGCGCAGCTTGTATTGTGTCGCGGCTATTCCTTTCACGTCTCATGATAGCATGCGTCCTCGCCCTCCCTGTGCCATCGATTCGTACTTGAGTCCCTAGCTCAAGATGAATCAACAGTGGTGTGTGCAAATAAGAAAACCAAACCGGACACAGTCCAAGCCTCCCAAGATATATCTTCCTGTCCCAGTGCGACCTTGATGTCATTCGAGAAACAAACAGCCGCCCTCCCAAATACGATAAGAAACGCCAAACTTAAAACGGATTGCAACATGAAGTTGCACGCCATGAAATACCTCCTCTTCCTGCCTCTATAGGCAATCAACACAATGTCGTGCGTATGCAGATGCTCAACCGAAAGCCATGCTGGAGTCTACATACCAAGCCGAATTCTAGACTTAAATGTCTGCGTAAACCAGGCGTCTGCCTCCCAACTTCGACAAGAACCCATCCTTATTCCCATGCGATTCCAATGCTTGTCATGAGAGACCTTGTCGCAATCTAGATCTCGTGCATATGATGTTGCCTCTTTGACATGCCTCCCCCGAGAGCCCTGACATGACAAGTAGACTACATGAGGAAATAGGAAAAATATAACAAAGAAACGGTAGATGAATAGCGGGAGAATACAACACGCGGATGATACCGACAGGAAAGGAAAAAGAAAAAAAACCTGTAATGAGGCTGAAATCAATCCAGGCATTGAAAAATGGTTGGCGTGAGTGAAATCATGGCTGCGTGAGTGAAAACATGTCTGCGTGAGTCCTAGTCAGGCCTGCTCAGGTGCATAGAAAGTCAAGCCCAAGTCTTCTAGCCACGCCTTGCCAGTCCCAGACGGAGACCCAGTCGCCAAATTCCATCAAGTGCCAGACTTCTTCAAGAACCTCGAGGACCCGGTCGCAGTTGCGAAGACCGGTGTAGCCGCGAACTGACCGGACAATGGCACGGATCCGCTCTTGTTGAGCAGGATCAAAGCAGGTGGTACCAATGACAAGACTTGGCATCAACAGAAGAGTCAACGCAGGGTCTGATGGCTTAAAACCCTCCATAATGGCCAGAGACTCGTCGACCGCAGAGGTGATGCGGTTGTCGTGCTGAGGAGGACGTCGAATCGGCGGCGGAGAGGCCGGTCGCTGTTCGTCAATGATGGCGCAGCTGGAGGAGCCGGCATCGGATTCGTGCATCGAGCTCGTCCTCGATGGACCCCGCGAGCTTGGCTCGCGCTTGGGCTGCATCGACGAGGGGAACCCGGCGGCCGTCGAAGGCCGTAGGCTGGGGGACGAGGCACAGCTCGTAGCGGTCGAAGGCCGCGAGATTTGTGAGTGGCGCCGGGAGGAGATTGAAGAAGCCGACGTGGCGACAGAGGTCGCCACGGAAAAGACCGAGGGCCTTCTCTGGGGAGACGTGGGGGGATAAATGGTGCGGAACAGATGCAGGAACATCATGTGTTTGTAGACCAAGCCGACCCGGTGTCGGCTGTCACCCGTCGGCCAAGTGGGCATCCATTGCTCAATGGCCTCTTGGATTTCCTGCGCCTGATAAAGAATGTGATAGGTAACCACAGTATCGGCACCTCTGTACATGTTTTCCCTGATGGTGTTTCGTATTGTGGTTATGTGGCAGAGGTGATGGAACAGTCCGTCGGCGACGCCTAGAAGACGTGGCGAGTCGAGGGGAACTAGAGGACTCCAACCTTCCGAAGCCAGGCGTGGGCAGTTGCGAGTTGGGTGCCACAGAAGTTCGTCTGCGTAAATATGATATTGGAAAAATTCGGTGATGAATGCCAAGAAAACGGGATCCTCGGGGGGGCTCTCTTGAATAAGTCGTTTGTAACCACCAAGGTGAACCCGGTGGGCGCCGTGCGGTTCACCCTCGATCAAGGTGGTGACGACAAGGCACAGGATTTGCGCGTAGCGCGCGGAAAGGATCGTCAGTCGGTCGGTCCCGTCATCATCATCGTCGTCCCCGGTGCGATTCATGTCGGCGTACAACGTCTTCATTGCCTGCTCCTCGTGATATGCCGACCTTGCCCGCAATGCTTCACGGTTGGTCGTTGGGTTTCCGTCCAAGAGCTTAGCGCCGTACGGCGTCTCGAAGTCGATGTGTTTACTGCTCATGGCGAGAATGGAGTGCATCACGCCCTGATGATGGTTTGCCAAGGGGAGTATGACGTCCTTGAACGCGTTTTTGGCCTCTCCTTCGACGGTGAGAACGTTGCTGAGATGGACTCCATAATGTCGCCAAAAGATCTTGTCTTCGACCGTATCGACGCCATTGAAAAGAGGCTGCATGGTAAAGACGAGGGATTGCTCGTCCCCGAGACCATCTTCACGAGAGGAGTTAGATGTCGTGACGTCGCATGCACACCATCCGGATAAACACACACCTGTTGTAGCCTTTTCTTTACCGCTTCTCCAGAGCTTCTTCTCGTGATATCCTTCGCAAACGACGGCGTTCTTCTCGCAATTCATGCCTGCCACGGGAATTAGACACGCCTGCGCCGTGGCTCAGGCACTGAACTTACATCTCGGTTTTGCCTCGTCGCACTTCTTCTTTCGCCTTCGGCAGGTAATGCAGCCTGTTTTGGACCGACCCTTGGTGACCTTGCTCGGATTGATGATGGGCGCCACGGGATGCTTACGAGGTCGACCACGAGGGCGTTTCTGTTTCGGCTGGTTCGCAGGCGGGATGAAAGAGGCCTGCGTTGTCGCCAAGGGGGCCTCATTCACATCGTCGAGATTGAAATCATCGTCCAAAGGTTCCAGTTTGGGTGCGGTGAGGATGTCGTCCGGGTCCTGCTCCCACACAAGGTCGTTGTCAGCGTCGTCCCCGTCAAAGACCTCAGCGTGGCTGTTGCTCCAGGAATCGGTGCAAGATGAGGATGCGGAGTGTACCATGGTCGGGGCGCAAGACGGGTCCATATTCGAGGTGTCTATGGCGGCGCTGGCGGGGGACAGCAAACGATTATGGGCGTGAGAGATGGCGGTCGAGTTCATCCAACCGGGCGTCGTTCGGGAGGAGGGTGAGTGGGGGAAAAGCAAGTCGTCTTGCATATTGTCGTCGGACGAGTAGCTGTGATTATCGGACCACGAAACATCTCCTTCGTCCGACACCATCGACAGAGCAGTAGAATTCATGCCTCGTCACTAGCAGCACCATGCCAATAGGAAAGGGTCGAGCAAAAGGACGTGGATTTGCCAGTCGAGAATGCGAGTCGGAGCAGGGGCGAGTTGGCGGAAGCGATTCGACGGCTGGAATCTGGATCAAATATCAAAACCGGCGAG
>PJEX01000087.1:67954-125718 GCA_005350895.1 Colletotrichum tanaceti
GGGGGGGCGCGATGCGGAATAGAGGGGCTGAGACGAGTGGAGAAGCGATCGCTGGGTCTTCTCTTCGCTGTCTGGAAAGCAGCAGCTTGTCCTTCGGCACGGCTGGCACGAAATAGGAAGAGAAAGAGGGTCGTTGGACGGCAGGACATCATGGGTGGAACAGCAGTGGGATGCGTACATACATATCTGCAGATAGATTTGCTGCTAGTGAACGGAAGGTTGGGGAGGAGGGGGGAGGGGGTGGTGAGGGGGGGAGGCATATCGACATGGGTCGGGAAGAGTGTGAGGGAAAGACAAGTACACTAGAGAATCGGGGTTTCTCTCACACGCACCAAGGTCCTCTACATGGCATCTCAGCTCCCCACAAGCCAGGCGTATCAAGTGCGCAACGCGCGAATAGGAGCCATGTTTCCCGTATGATGTGTCAGATAAGAACGGTGTGTAGGATGTGATAGACCAAAAAAAGGTGAAGTCTCACGTCGTACCGAACGTGCCAAGAACAGGGCGGGGCGTGATTGCTTGCTTGTAGGCCAGGCTTGTCGCTCCCACTACTTAGCCTCAAGAGCGCACCCGCCGGAGGGATCTTTGCCGACGGATGGCAATAGTGTACACTACCTACCTCGGTAGGTAGGTAGGCAGGTAGGTAGGCAGTGTGGTAGTGTAGAAAGGGAGCCGGATAACTGTCGCATATCGAAAATGGTGTACGAGTAAAGCCACGGCCGCCCACGACAGAGTTGCTGACACTTGTGGCTGTCGTCAGTGGGGGAGCATGTGGGTTCTGGGCCCCTCTTGGCAGGCGCTTGCCTCCTTTTAGTGCGATGGGTGTGGCGCGGCGCGATATGTTGACATGTGTACGGACTGTTGGAAAAAGAGCAGGCCGGCAACAAGAAGTAGGTACGCGAGGCAGAGACAATCGTGAGCGTCTCGTACGCCTCTAGTAGTCAACCACCTCATCTACATCGTGATAGGTAGGTACTCTGTACCTCCGTATGCTTCATTCGATTCCCGCCTCCATAACCTACTTCTGCTAGTATCCACATCCTTCTCATCCTCCTGACTCTTCTAGGCACTAGGGCCCCAACCGTCCATCAGCCCTGGTCGTTGCTAGCGTCGTATGGCCGATTACACCCCTGCCAGTAAGCAAAGTACAATGAAGTACAGATACTTGATGTCGTTACTTGGGTAGTAGTAGTCTACTAAGGTAGGTAGCCACGAGATGACATCCACATCCCATTGGCCAGCACGGTTTGATTCGCCGACCATGAACCAATTTCGAACAACCGTGCACACACCCTCGAGCCCAAGTTCAACGGATCATTGCGGCGCGGAGGCTCCACCACCCTGGAGATGGGAATACCTACGGTACGGATACGGATACAGTTTAGACCCCGGGAGAGGGAGAAAGCCCGCGCCGAGGTAACAAATGCCTTGACTGGTGCAAGATCCCCTGTTCAATCAGTGGCAATAATGACGCGACGCCGAGATACGCAATAATTAATGGCTGATCGTCAACTCATGAGTCGTGCTCACGCATATCAGTAGTAGATTAGCTAAAAGATATTTGCAGATTCGCCATCTAGCAACTCAGAGAGGCGATGCATTGTTATTGTCAGTTTGTTACAGTCTTAATAAGATGACTAGGACTTTGCATTGCCAGGTGGAATAGCGTCGCGTTTTCTTAAGAACGTGTAAGAGGAAGAAAAGTCGTGACATAACTATGCTTTCTAGACAGGTGAATCTACAAGTGCTGGCTACTGTACTCCGTACACACACAAGTCGTGCGACCGTTGCTTGAGCTGAAGATGCTTTACGTGCATTTAGACCCGAAAGAAGGGTCCTATATGTCAAAAAATAAAGAAAGAAACTGCAGCGAGTTCGGTACGTAAGTGGTGACTTACGAATAATGACTTTGAGGACATCTTGTTGGGTAATTAAGAGATGACTGGGTCAGAACATCCGTATACAGGCTTCATTGGATGATTTCATTTTATAACCGCTGTCAAAGCTGTCCAAGACTGATTGAGGAGAAGAAGATGAGAAATGATATTGTGTTAATTATCTCGACATTCCAATCTTTTCCAAACGGAGAAAAACTTCACGTCTTCAAAATGTGCCTGATATCAGAGATAGAAAATGCTTGCAAATTATTGTCGCAAGATACTGGAGGTCTTCGCAGCACCAGGCTTCAGGTGTAGCACCAAGGGCCACGCCAGTAAGGGTAACCAGATTGGTAGTAGTTCCAACCTCCAGTTGAACCGTATGTTACACCGCTTGTACTGCCTGTAGCTGAACCCTCTGTTAACAATCGCCTTGCGATCTTATATGCCCGCTCGCTTGCGTCCATATCGACTTGCTTTGCTGCATTATCCCGATTCGCGCGAACTTCAAGGGCAAAAAACATGAAGTTATCAGCATTTTCAATCAATTCATCGTCGTCGAGGATCAAGCACCTTTAAAAATCAACCCATCTGTTAGTAGTGTGACTTGGGAGATATTCACCTCAGCAGCATCCTAAATCACAGGATGTTAAACTTTAAGTAAGTCTACTTACTGATTCTCTTCATAGGCATGATCAGTAGTCTTCCATGACCCAACTACATCAGAAAGATGCGTCATCTCATGCAGCAGTACTTCTGCGCCAGTGATATAGTGGGTGCGGCTTGACCTCCAGTATGTAAACGCTGTAGAGTAGTCGGTATTAGCCCCTGAAAAGTATCTAGGGCATAATAAAATATAGCCATTGGCGTCACTAGCAACAGCCTTAGAGGTCCGGCACAGCGGTTCCGTATGCGTGTCGGCGCAGCCTATCACTATAGCATCACTACTAGAGTCTAGGTCAGCTACGTAAGCTGTGGATTTACTGCCGAGAGACCATATGCTGTCATAGACATCTGTCATTATAGACTCGGCTCTTGTACGATATGCATTATCGGCTAGGTTAGACTCTATGTTAGCTATGTTTTACCTAGACGCCTAGGGAGCGAAAGCAGACGCAGATTATACCTCCAAACCATGCAACGTATGCTGCAGTCGTTTCTGAGTCTTTCTTATCTAAGAAATTGTATGCCGATGCTGAAAGCGCCTGCATCCAATAAATGTCATCGTCAATCCTTGACACTTCAGACCTGCTGCAATAGAAGTCGCTTTCTAAGCCGGTTTTCCCACCAACCACATTAATTTCTAGGGCATTAGCCTGTACTAAAAACGTAAGGAGAGCGAGAATAACATGTCGTTGTGCTGCCATGACTCTTAAGTAGTCTAAACCTTTAATATTTGGAAGTGAATGTCGGTAGAGTATAGGAGCTTTTACTGTGAAAGGGATAAGAAACGCATTAGAGCTACTCTTGGAGGTCTAAAGGCCTTAAATAGGCGGGTAACCTATCTTATACTATTTCGACAATTAAGAGTCTTAGACACATAGAAATTAACTATAATAAGCTAAGTAAAGTAATTCCTATTCGCTGAAATAGAAAAACTTATAAGATAAAGACTACGTAAAACTTACTATCTAGGTAGGTATTTTAGTTTAATTAGCTAAAGGCTAACGCAAAAACCTAAAGGCTTTAGGATACAATTAATCGCTTGATTATTATACGTAAAGTAGATATAATACTTAGGAGTAACCTTAAAAAGCCTATAAAGTTTTTAATAAGTAATTAGTTATAACTTAATAATTCTACTAATTTAACTTCTATAAGCTTTATAAATTTAGTAAACATTCTCTTACGTTAGAATAATTAGGCTGTATAATTTACTCTCTACCTAGTAGAGAGTATATATCTAAATCTTAAGGGGGCGCTTATTCTATATACCTTTTATAAATGTTATATAACTCGACTAGCTATAACTACTACTAGTTATTAGCTACCTATAGCTATAGCCCTTAGCTATAGGTAATATAATACCTAGATATAGCTACTTTATACTTTAGAGGTATAGACCTTTATAGCGAAGGCATTTCTAACTACACTAATCCTATAGTATATTATGTTTTTAAAACAAGTTACTATACTAAGTTAATAGTATAAGAATAGGGTATAGTACTTATATTAGGCTATTCTTATAGCTGTTACTTTTTGTATTATATAACTAATCTTAACTACTAGATCTAATAGATTCTACGCTAGTTAAATTAGCGTTCTTTAATAGCTACTTTATAGAAGTTCTACATATTAAAAAGAAAACATCTTAGTATTAATATATTTACTCCCCCTAAGTAAAGTTTACTAACTATATAACCTTTTAGAATAGCCTTTTAACTATAGACTTTTAGATTAATAGCTGTACCTTAGATATGTATAGCTAAGCTATATCTACTACTAAATTAAGTAAGCTATATTAATATATATATATATATAAAGAGCTAAGTAAAGCCTTATTTAGGTAATTAATAACTTAATTACTAATAACCTAAACTAGTAGGAAAAGGAAAAGAAAAGAGTATATAGTACGCTTAAGTATTATACTGTTTATATATTAAAAAACGCTGCTTTTACTAGCGTAGAGCCTATTAGATCTAGTACTTAAGATTAGTTATATAATATAAAGAAAACGGTAGTAAATAGCCTAATATAAGTACTATACCCTATTCTTATACTATTAAGTTTATTGACTTAGTATAGTAGCTTATTTTAATAATATACTATACTATAGGATTAGTGTAGTTAGAAATACCTTTACTATTAAGGTCTATACTTTTAAGGTCTATAGTAAGAACTCTAAACTATTAAGATTAAACCTTAAGGAGTAGACTTTTTAAGTATAAAGAGCTAGTAATAATAGAATCTCCTATAACCTATAAAGCCTATAATCTAAATAAATCCTATATAAAAAACTATCTCTAATAAAGTAAGTAAGTTAATATTACTTAACTATAACTATAATTAACCTATATAATCCTTTTAATATAGTCTCCCCTCCTAACTATACCCCTTTAGAGATTATAAAGGAGTTTATAATAGCTTAAATACATACTATTATAAAAGAAAATAGAGATTTATTACTCTATAGTATTATTACTATTAATATCTATATAAATAATTATATAGTAATAAATATAGTAAGCGTTAGGCTAGTATTCCTCCTTCTAAACAGCTTATTAGCTAATATATACTAGATTAATAAGGTAAGGTAGGCTCTATAGAAGAAGGTCTCCTACTTTATTAGTAGGATAGCTTAGAAAGAGGATAGATTATTTATTTTAAAAATTAAGAGGTACTTAGGCTAGCTATAAGTAGTAATCTATACTATCTAGACTTAGAATAAAAGCTTATACTATATAATATACCCTTACCCTTCTAGGCTATATAATATATAAACGTGTTTTATTTCTAGGATTTAGTAATAGGTATTAAGTGTAATAATCGCATTAAGTTTCTAACTAATAAGCTTCTAATAATATCTCTCTCTTTAACCTTTAGACTTCTAACCCTTAATTATACTACACCTACTAGATAGCGTAGATTACTATCTATAGCTAGCCTAAGTACTACTTTATGTCTGCAATTATATCCCTATCCCTCTACTCCTAGGCTATCCTACTAATAAAGTAGGAGAGCCTCTACTATAAAGCCTACTTTATCTTAATAATTTAGTATCTGTTAGCTACTAAGCTATTAAGAAAGAGAATTAATAGCCTAACGCTTACTATATTAATTACTATATAATCGTTTATATAGGTATTAATAGTAATAATACTATATATTAATTAACCTCTATATTATATAATAATAGTATGTATTTAAGCTACTATAAACTACTCTATAACCTCTAAGGGGTTATAGTTAGAAGGGGGGACTATATTAAAGAGATTACTATAGTTAATAAAAGTTAAAGTTAAGTAGTATTTAACTTAATTACTTTAGTTTTTATATAGGATTTATCTAGATTATAGGCTTTATAGGTTATAAGTATAGTTTGTAGGAGAATCCTAGATTTTATCCTTACTAACTATATATACCTAAAAAGTCTACTCCTTAAGGTTTAACCTTAATAGTTTAGAGTTCTTACTATAGACTTTAGAGGTATAAACCTTAATAGCGAAAGTATTTCTAACTAAACTAATCCTATAGTATAGTATTAAAAGGGTGTAGTAAAGGATAGCTAGAGCAGTAAGGTGACTAGGACTAATTACTACAACCTATTAAAGCTAACGTAAGATGCCTCCTTAATTAGCATAAGAGCTATCTTAATTAGAGGTTTAGAAGCCCTAATTAAGACTTACTTATCTAACTAATTAAAGGAGAGAATACTCCTAAATAACTTATGTAACTATAATTAAAAGTAAATTATTAATAAAAGGCTTTAGTTTAATCTAAAGGATCTTAAGGTCTAAATTAAAGGAAAAGAATTAGTTATATTAGGTTCTCCTAATTAGAGTAGTCTAGCTAAGTCTATATATATCTTAATTAAGCGTTAGTTATATAATTAAGGGAACTTAAATACTAATTATACCCTATTTTAATTATCCCTTAGTTTCTTATCTTTATTATAAAAAGAAGAAACTATCTAAAAAGAAAAGCTTAATTAGTGTTAAAAATAGCTATTATACAGCTTAGTAATAAAAGCCTTACTTCTTTTTAGCTACCTTATCCTTCTTATCCTTTTTCTCCTTTTTCTCCTTACTAATAGAGACCTATTTCTTTTCCTAAAGATTACTAGTATCTTTATAAGCCTATTCTTCCTAATTATCTCCTCTACTTAGTAGGACTTAAGGAGAATATAGTAGACTAGAGTAGGTAGCCTTATTAATTAGATTATTATATTAGTTAACTTAGTCCTCCTTAGAATACTTACTAATATTTAGTTTATTAATGTTTAGATAACATAGTAAGAGCTTCTTATAATAGGCAGTGTAGTAGGCTTAATTACACTTATTTTCCTCCTACTAGGCGCATTTAGCTGCAGTAAGCGTTAATTAAATATCCTTCTATTAAGACTAGACATTAGTAAGAACTAAAGAAAGCATAGGATTAGGTAAGGGGTACTTTAATTTAGTAGTATTAGTATACTTCTATTCTAAATTATTAAGGTTCTTAATAATATTATTAAAGTTATTAGTTATTAAGATATTTAAGATTAACTTAGTAAGCTTTATATATAGAGTTTTATTAGGGATTATAGGCTAGGGCTTTAGGGTCTTATTATATATAGTAATAAGTATATTAATTAAAGGTAATTAATAGTCTAAGTAAACTAAGAGTGCTTTAATTAGGAGTAAAGTAAATAGAGTCTTAAGGTATTATTCTAATTAGTAAGAGCTATTACTACTAGTAGAGAAAAGGCTGTTAATAGTTATTAATTAAGTAGTATATATATTAATTAGTGTAAATATTAAGGAGGGTTTTATAGTTAGGAGTATTAGGGAAGGTAAAGAAGTTTAAGACTTAGTAGTAACTAAAGACTTAATAGTAATAGATAGGGACTTAACCTTAGGGTTAATTATAGTAATGTCTAAGCTTAATCCTATCTCCTAGGGCGCTTAGGACTTAGAACGTTATTAGTAGATCTTATTAGCCTCTACTTAGGCCTACTTAAAGGATAAGTAGGGAATATCTCTTATTATATTATAAGGGTAGAATCCTTTATAATAGAACTTATAGCTAATCTATTGAATCTAAGTAGCTTATAACTTATTGCTAAAGGTCTTTTTAGATATATATTAAGGGTCCCTCTAGATTAGGTTCTTAGATAGGTATAACTAGCTATATTAGACAGCTATTTAGAACTACTTAAGAATATAGAGGCTATATTCCTATCTACTAAGCTGCTAAATAGAGTTAATAATATAAGAAGAGATATTAATTAGGTATTAGATATATAATAGGGTATCTATAGTACTATAGAAAGGTTTTAGAGCTATAATATTATTAATAAAAAGAGCTTCTAATTAGCTGCTAGCCTAAAGAGGATTATATTAGTAGACTATACTATCTTACTAATTAATAATTATTCCTATAAAGTATCTAGGAGTATTAGTAAAAAGAGGAAAGAGAATAAGGTATACTAAGTTCTTAATTGCTATATAGAGCTTAGGGCGCTAGGGTAGAAAGGTAATATTTATAGTAGAGCTTTTAGTACTTTACTAACTAATTAGGACTATAATAATGTTATAGATAGGGGAGAGATCTCTAATTATAATAAGGAGTATAGCTCTAATCTTATCTCTTATAATCTAGTCTTATTAAAGGAGATACCCCTAAAGATTATAGTAGTTATAGAGAATATTTTTTACCTTTCTATAGCTTATACTTTCCTAAAGATAATTATTATTAACCTAGTTAAAGGTATCTATTTACTACTAAAAGAAGTAATTAATATCCTCTTACTAGATCTAATTAGGAAAGTAGATATTAATAGGGGTAGGAATAGAGTAATAGAAGGACTTATAGCTACTTACAGTATAGTAGTAAGGCTAAGTCTAGCAGGAGAAACATATATTTATACATAGGTTAAGGAACTAGGATTTATAGGCGTTAGTAATATAACTAGGGGGTATTTAAAGGCAGTTAATAGACTAATTAGGGGCTTAGTTTCTATGTTAGTACTAAAGGTTATTCTTATAGTCTTAAATAGTGTATAGGCCTTAGATTCTAGCTGCAGTAGAGGTTAGGCTTTAGGTACTAGAGGAAGGAGAAGGAGTTAATATTATAGGTATTAATTAAGTAGTAATAAAAAGGGGATTAAGTAACTAAAGAGGAAAAAGTCTAAAGATAAAGAAAGTATATATAAAAAGAGAAAAAGGTATACTAGCTTATTACTAAATTTATTAATAGGTTATTATTATTAATAAAGAAGAAAAGAAAGGTTAGAGGGTAGAAGAAGTAAAGGTCTTTATACTGCTTAAGAAGAGGGGCCTCTATTAGAGAAAGGTAGGAATAGCCTTAATAAAATTAGAAAGTATAAGAGGCTATAGTAGTAAATTACTTACTTATCCTTTAGATAGAATTAAGGTAAGGCTATTATAAATTACTCCTCTTATTAGGTAACCTTAGTTATAGTACCTTAAGTATAGGACCTTCCTCCCTTAGGTAGCTTAAAAAGAGGATAAAAGGGCTCTCTTTTTCCTTTATCTTTCTCTTTTAACTTCTTCCTCCTTTATACTTTTCCTACCCTTTAAACTAAATAAATAAATTATCCCTTTCTTTAATTAATAATAATCTAACCTTACTTATAATAGCTACTATTAGTAAAGATAATAGATACTATATAAAGAAGGTAGTTACTAACCTAATTTACCTATAGTAGTTCTTATTAATCCCTCCTAAGAAGGCTAAGTTAATAAAGCTTTAGAAATATAAAGTCTAGAAGATTAATAATTTATAGATTAAGGTAAGCTTTCTAGTCTAATTAGAAAGTTAAAAGTACTAATTAATAGTTCCTTCCTTAGATTCTTAAATATATTAGCTAGGCTCTACTTCCTAGTCTAGCTAGCGTACTATATACTAAATTTAAACTTATTAATCTGTTTAGGGAAGGCCTTAAAAGTCTAACTTAGTTTTAGTTAAATATCCTAAACTAGATAATTATAAAGAAGATCTTAAGTAACTTATAGCTATCCTTTTATAAGTATAACTTCTAGTGCTATATCTTTATTAACTCTAAGATTATAGGTTTTTTTAGTACTTTTACTTAGTGTCTCTTAAATTAAACTCTAGTAGTTAATACTCTTCTAATCTAGGCATTTAGTATCTAGAATAAAGTCCCTTACAATTACTATGCTTACAGCTTCTAGAGCTACGTTAGTAGCTAAGAAGAGATAGTAAGAAGTATAACTCCCTTCTTTAAGTATATCTTACTACCTAGAGAGTTTTATAACTACTACACTAATTATATATATAATAAAGGACTAAAGAAATATAACTTTAAGATATTAGCTAGTTATTAGTAGAATAGAAGTAATCCTAGTATTAATCTAAAGAAGGAAAAGGTATATAGGTAGAAGATAAGCAGTAATAGTCTAGCTTTATTAATCCCTTAGGATATTAAGGTAGGCCCTATATATCTATATAGGCTAAACAACTATATTAAGGAGGTATATAAGCAGAAGGCTAGTCTATATAAGGAGTAGTATAATAAGGCTAGCTATATCTTAAACGTTTATAAGTTAGTCTATTAGGAGTAGTATTAGAAGGGAATAACGCCTAAGGAGTAAATTATAGTAGAGGTTTTTAGAATTAGAAGTTAACTACAGTATTAAATAGTCTAGAATAGTTAATTAGTAAAGTAAATTAAAGGAATAGTTCTTTACTTATCTTATCCCCTTATATTTTTTACTAAATCTAGCGAAAAGGGATAATAAATAAAAGGGAAGAACTATAATAAATAAGGTATATATCCCTATTATAAATATAAGGAAATAAAAGAAATAATTATTATATAGAATTAAGGGAGGAAAAGGGAAATAGGGAGTAGAGTATATAATAATTAGGATACTATTATTTATAACTAAGTAATTTACTAGATTAGGTTATTAGGTTTATCCCTAAAGTCTAAGTCTAAAAAGTTGTTTAAATTATTATTATTAGGGTCTTAATTAGATAGTAGATTATTATTTAGAAGTAGGTTAGTAAGATCTACTACAATCTTAGCATAGAGGTTATCTTTATTAGGTAAAATAAAAAGGCTGTTAGGGCTCTTAAGGAATTTCTTAAGTTAGTTATTTATATAGGTAGCACTAGTAATTAGGTTACTAGAGAGTGTTTTTAGTTAAAAGGAGGTACTAGATAGGCTAGATAAATAAATTTAAAAGGGTTTATTCTAGTAATAATTAAGCTTTCTAGAGGTAGATATATTAACCTTTTGTTAGACGTTAAAGATAAGGATAAAGTTACTTAGTTATAGGTAGTCTTTATAGGGGGCGTTTAAGTGCTTTATATTAAACTAATTATATATATAGGCTTAGTGTTAGGTAATAGCGTTTATAGTAAGTCTTTTATCTTTATTAAGTTAGGTAAAGGCTTAGAGTTAGGTTTATGTTTCTTATTTAGGGGTTATAGCTATATCCTAGTTAAGGACTCTCTATATTACTATATAGTCTTTAATTAGAGTAATAGTATATTATCTATAGATAAGATAGAAAGGAGTATATCTAGTAGAGGTATAGATAGTAGTATAACTAGTAAAGAGAGTAGTAAGGAGTATAGTTTAGATATCTTTAGTACTTTAATTAGACTAAATGTAGAAGGTATATATAATTAGTTAGTAGCCCTTCTTAAGAAAACTGTTAGCTTAAGGGTTGTAGGTAGAGATTACTTTACGTTAGGAAGTATAGCGTTAATTTAAGAGGTCTATAGTACCCCTATTCTTATGTCCCCTATCTATAATTAGAGTACTATAGATTCTATAGCAGTAGATAATATCTTTCTAAATAAACTTAGTAATATTCTTTAATATAGCTTAGTATATAATTTAGGCTTTAATGTAACTAGTAAACTTATAGTAGGCTTTAACTACTTTCTACTTACCTATATACTAGACGTTAAGGGAGACTTATGTAAAAGGCTAGGTAATTAGAATTATAGAGGTATATAGGTTATTAAGCTGTCTTAATTAGGCTTTCTAATAGGCTTTATATATAGAGGTTAGGTTATAAATCTAGGTATATATACCTAGCTAGTAAAATTACTCTATAAGATAATAAAATATTACCTTTTATCCCCTATATCTAGATTTATTATAGGCTTAATTAATAAGTTCTTAGCAGTAAGCTTTATTATTAATAACTTAGTAAGGATAGGGCTAGGTAGCTATACCTTATTTAAATAAGAGTTAGTCTTAAATAATAAATTAGGTAATAATCTACTTAAATTAGTAGAATTAGGAGTATAAGATTCTAAGTAGTTACTTTAGTGTAAGGAGGAAATAGGTAATTTACTTTAAGTATAGTAACTAGTGTTTATTAGGTAAGAGTAGATTAGCTAGAATATTAGTTTTACTATGCTAATTAGTAGAGTTATTAGGTTAAGAGTAGGTAGTAAGGAAGAAATTGTTAGTAATATAAGTATAGAGGACCCTAGCGTTAATAAAATCTTTAATATCCTCCTAAGTCTTAGCTTTATATAGATTAGAGGGTCTAGGAGGCTTATGTAAAAGACTATTAGTAATAGTGTTCTTTTTCCTATTAATATATCTAATCTTAAAGTTAAAAAGTCTAATCTAAGTAAGCTAGTGTATTATTATTATAGAGGGTAAGTTATCTATAGCTCTATTAATCTAGGTAATAAGAACCCTTATATTAGTCTTAAGAAGGAAGTTAACGCTAAAAAGATAGTTATATAGCTATTTATTACAGGCTAGGAGTATAGGGATAGGACTCTTATAGAGAGAAGTGCTTAACTAGCTAAGAACTATAGTAGTAGCCTAGCCTGCATATATATATAGCAAATAGCGCTTACTAAGGCTGTTAGTAAGCATACTGCGTACCTTAGCTACAGTTACACTAGCTACTGTCAGATTATTAAGGGTTGCAGTGATAGGTTAATTGAATGTGTATTGAGATATGTGTATCTGTAACTATTATGCCCTGCAGCTAGCCCCTGACTTAGGCCTATAAGAACCCTATTCCTAGGCGCCTAAGGCTACAACTAGAGCCTACTGCTTAGGAAGAAGCCTGCAGCAGTCCCTCTGATATTTAGTAAAGGGCTAGCTACACTAGGCTTAAGCCTATCTCTAGACCTACGCCCTATACACACAGGTTACGCCCTGTATGCATATATCCTTTAATTTAACATACCCCCTTAGGGAAAGACTTCTTTATAGCCTCTGTAGGCTGCAGAAAGGGTATTAATATTGCATTATCTTAGTATGTGTAAGAAGGCTTTTCCTACTAGCTTATACGCTTACAAGACTATCTCCTCTACTATCTATACATTAGACTTAGTTATTTCTGCCTACAGGCAGGCTTTATTAATTACAAGATCTCTTATGTAGTTAGCCTTAAGGACCTCCTTCTTGTTAGTTATATTAAGCTAGAGGAGGAAGGCATTATACTTTACTAAGTTAAGGGCCTTTATTAAGCTGTCTGCTATAAGCTCTACTAATAGGGTATATATAATGTCTATATAGCTATTAGCAAATTCTTAGTGTAGCTAGTAGTTATAAATATTAATATAGTAGAGCTTAGTGTATAGTTATAAAATCTTACTTATAATAAGCTTTACTATCTACTAGTTATTA
The DNA here is from genome assembly GCA_005350895.1 of Colletotrichum tanaceti. Lineage (NCBI taxonomy): Eukaryota > Fungi > Ascomycota > Sordariomycetes > Glomerellales > Glomerellaceae > Colletotrichum > Colletotrichum tanaceti. The sequence goes on from PJEX01000087.1 coordinate 81,131, forward strand.
TACTAGATTTATACTCTTATTAGCGTTACCTTTACTAATATATATATAGATTAGTCTCTGTGCTGTGTAGGTAGTTAGATTTAAAGCTATAAGATTAATTAGCTTACAAAAAGCGCCTCTTTAGCAGCTTAGGTAAGCGTAAGCAGCTCTACTTCTGTTATTAAGGTTATAACTATATCTTATCTATTAGCTTACTATATAATAAGGCCTCTAAAAAGCTTTATTATAAAGGCTTATAAGCTCCTTTAGGTTAGAGTATTATTACTAAAGCTTGTATTAGAGGTAACTTTAAAGGCATTATCCTTACTGCCTAGCTTAGCGCTAAAGTAGAGGTAAAAGTATTGTATTTTATAGAGGTATTAAAGGACTCTATTAGCAGCCTTTTAGTATATATCTAAAGGGTTTTAATTAAATCTTATAAGCCTGCTTACAGTAAAGGCAATATCTAAGTATATTATTACAGCAGCATAAAGAATAGTGCTAACTTTACATTAATAATAGTGAATCTCTATAGGAGGCATATTATCTTTACGCAGCAGCAGCTCCTCCTTTATTATAGGTATATACTAAGCAGTATTATTATCTATAATGTTAGTATATATAGGAAGCAGTTTCCTATACTTCTTAGCGTATACAGCCTATAAGAGCTATAGGTAATAGGTCTTTTAGTTATATATAATCTTAAGGCTAAGAAACTACTAGAGGTTTTTGCTACCTTTAAGGTAGTATTTAGTCTAAAGCGTATATAGCTTATCTATTACTATAAGCTTATAGGCCTTTAGGAAGGTAAGGATGTAATTATTAATATAAAAGAAGAAGGTAACCTCTCCCTTCTACTAGCAGCAGTCTTCTCTAGCTATATATTTAAAGCCCTACACTATAAGCCCCTTCTTAAAATGCTTTTGCTAGAGTATAGGCAAACAGTATAGCCTATAGAGGGCTTTCTAAAGGCATAGGATAACACCTTTCTTATAGTGTCTAGGCAGCATCTCTATATATATTTCCTTATTAATATCTGTATATATAAACATATTTACTATATTATATTAGAGTAGCTTATAATTAAAGTAAGTAGCTATAGCTATTAGGATCTAGAAAGACATACCTATAAGCATTACAGTATATATATCTTAGTTATCTTTTACTTATTAGTTACCTTATATTATAAGGCTAGCCTTTACTTTACTAAGGTAACTATACTTATTAAGCTTATAGGTATAGACCTAATAGTAACTAAGAATCTAATTACTGTATGCAGAAGCTTTAGATACCTCTTGCTATAAGCATAAGGTTATATAGCTATTAAGGTATAATATTTTAGCTTTACAAAAGGTGTCTTTAAGAGGATAGTATTAGAGTTAACTATATAACATAGGGAGTAGCAGGAGTTCCTTCTAGTAGGTACTATATAGGGTATTAGCCTTATAGTAGGCTCCCTCTAGAGATACTATAAGTGCTAGCTCTAGAGTATATAATCCTGTTATGTAAAGGCATTCTAGGGATTAGTTAATATATTATATAAGGTCTTATAGGGGGCTAGCCTGCAACCTAGGCATTCCTATACTGTCTATTAGTTATTACTTAGTTTTTATAGAGTTATATATATGAGAATGCTTATTATATATATGCCTAGTAAGGAATGCAGCCTTAAAGGATATATATAACTGCTAGTAGTATATTAGAAAGAGGGTTTTATTAGCTTGTTAAGATCCTTCCTACCCCCCCACAAATGCTGCTATAAGTGTAGCAAGAAACGCTAATCTTAGGGGTATTAGCAGTAGCATTATAAGCTTAAACTAGGACTTAGTATGTAGCGCTAGGGCAGGAGGCCTATTAGAAGGAGTTTCTACTATGCTAAGGGTACTTAGGGTAGCGCCTAGAGGCACCCCCTTAGCTTTATTATAGTCTTTATAGATCTTATTAGCCTCCTTATTAGCTGCATAGGATATAGTTATATTATACTAGCCTTTAAGAATAAGGCAGTTAATTATATATTTAATATCTTAAAGGTCTAACTTATAAATATCCTTAGCAAATGCCTTTAGGTTACTATTAAAGATAAGTTTTTTATTAAAGATAATATCTCTTATTATAAATACTTTACTATAAAGGGGATTCTAAATACAGTATAAGTTACTTAAAGTATAGCTAACAAGATAACCTATCTATATACATAGGGTAAGCCTTTTTAGGCGCTAACAGTGAAGTTAAGCGTCTACTGTAAGTATATACACTTTATAGCTAAAGACTCTTAGATATAAAAGGTCTAGCTAGGTAAATTATGTAGCGTCTTCCCCCTAGAAGTGCTTATACTATAACTAGTATAGAGTCTTCTAACTGCAAGAGGCTTATAGTATACAGTTATAAAGGTAGGTTATAGAGGCATAAATCTTAGGCTAAAGGATATTAGGAAGCTTAGCGTAAACAGCTATACACTTAGCCTTACGCTTAATTGCAGCTATAATACGCTCTATAGCGCTATTTTATGCTTAGGTATTTAGGGCGCTTACCTTAGCATATATACTATATACGTTAAGGCTTGCAGAAACCTTATTATTATTAGCTAGCTTATTATTAGTCTTAATAACCTTTACCTTATAACTATAGTATACTTTAAGTATAGTAAGGAAGTCTATAATTATTATAAGCAGTATATCTATCTTGTAGGTATAAAGGTAAAAGTCCTAAGTTAGGCCTATTATATAGTCTAAAAAGAGTATATAGAAGTAGTAACCTATATAGCCTACCTTAAGGTTATAAAAGTTAACTGCAAGGTAGTCACTAGGCTTTATATAGATAACTAACTCTTATAGGCTCCTTTAGACTATATAATAAGCCTTACCTAGGGCGCAAGCTTTACAGTTAACTATTATTATAGGCTTATTAAAACCTTAGATATATACTCTATAAGTAACATTAGAGATCCTTTTAAGCGCTTCTAGCCTAAGGTGTCTAAGACGTTAGTACTAGGTAAAAAGGTTGCTAAGGATAGGCTTCCTGCAGGTAGCTATTATAAAAGCGTTTCTTTTACGCTTTAGGCATAGTATCTTATCTACGTAAATAGCTAGTAGGGGGACTATAGCTATAAGTGCAGCGTCTAATAAAAATAGCTAATAGTTAAGCACCTACTAGCTATAAATCTTATTAATATATATAATAAATAACTTATCTACTTTATATAGGCAATTATTACCTAGGCTTATATCCTACTAGATCCCTTGCTAGCATAGCTTTAAGAAGGAGATAAGGTTAGCAGCAATACCTCTATAAAGGGTAATGTTATATAAGGTAAGCTTAACAATACAGTTCCTATATACTTAGAGCTTAATCTCTATAGTACTATACGCCTTAATAGGCAGCTATTATACACTAGCCTATATAAAATCGTCTATAGGCGCACTATAGAGAGTTTTAAACTATATAGTATTATTAAACATATAGATATTACTGCCTAAATTAAGTATTACTAACTTAGCTAAGTAATATTAGCTCTTAGTAATATAAAAGGAGGCTGCAGAAATCCTACCTTAGTATCTACTATAAAGTTAATTAGAGCCTTTAGCTAATATTCTTACTACTTAAAGCTTCTTAGCAAGGGCCTTGTTAGTCTAAAGGTATATTTTAATAAGCCTTTTAATACTTTTACTAAGTAGTCTGTTATATCTCTTTAGGTAAGGGAGTATATAGAAGCACTATATAATACTGTAATAAGGGCCTGTATAGAGCTTATAGGTAGTGTCTATAGTTATACACTTTACAGGCAGTATCTCTACTATACTTATGCTTATACTTAAGCACTTATGCTTTATAGTTATACTAGCTTCTTGTAATAGTAGAGGGGTATTTACCCCCTTAGCTAATAACGCCTCCTTTCTTATACACCCTCTACAGCTACAGCCTTATCCCCTATAGTTATAGTTCCTGCAACCCTCCTTCTTATTATTATCTGTCGTTTTAGTATAGGTAGGACTAAAGGCCCCTTACCTAGCCTTCTTTATATACTTATTTTTATCTATTAACTATAGGAACTCTTAGATATTAGAGAGTACTAATCCTAGCGTTAGGCAGTTATTAAAGGCATTAGTAACCTTAGTATAGTAGTATATATATACCTAGCTTAAGAGATAGGTCTTCTAAAAAGCTACTATAAATAGGTTAAACTAGTTACTTAAGAGCTAGGCCCCTAGGACGCTGCTAGCAGCAGCTTTATAGAGTGCCTTTTCCTACTTTACAAGCTAGGCCTTAACTTCCTTCTTAGTTCCTAGGTACCTTAAGGTTACTTAGAGGACCTTTTCTAGCGTAATATATATATTCTCTTTATGTTTAGAAAGGCATATTCCTACATAAGCCTAGAGGGTAATTACCTAAGCGTTAACCTTATTATTAGAGGTATAGTAATAGAGCTTAAGGTTAGTAGAGACAGTCTAGTGTACCTATTCTTAGAGGTTGCTGTAGCGCTTAAGGCGCTTCTCCTATACATATAGGTTATTGTTATACTACACGTAGCACTCCTTATATAGGAGAAGGTTAGCTAGAGAGAGATCCTCTAGCTGCAACACATATTATAAGGCGTCTACTATACACAGGAGCATATAACTAATATCTAAGGCTAGAGTTATATCTTTAGGCTCCTTATATAAAGGCTATAGCTTAGGTTAAGGCTATAGCTACTACTGCTACTAAAGGGCTGCAGTCTATAAGTATATCTTACATGCTAGGATGCTTTTAGCTCTTAAAGAAGCAGTATTTAAAGGGGTATTTGCAGTAGTGCTTGTAGGGGTTATTTTAACTATACCTATATATAGGTAATTGCATATTAAGGGCTTTTCTAGCTTAGCGAGCAGCCTATTAAGCGTCTTAGATATATTATATATAGCAATTAATAGGTTAATTACATCCTAAAGCTTATAGGTTTTTACCTTAGTTTTAAGCTAGTTAAACTAGAGAACCTAATCAGTAGGGCTGTTAAGAATAGTCTTAGTAGTATTAGTAGACATCTTATAAGCTTATAAATAGCTTTATAGTGCTTGTTATTATTAGTTTTTAAGTATATAAGACTCTTAATTATTAGATTATTAAGGGTTACAGTAATAGGTTAATTAAATGTGTATTAAGATATATATATCTATAACTATTATGCCCTACAGCTAGCCCCTAACTTAGGCCTATAAGAACCCTATTCCTAGGCGCCTAAGGCTACAACTAGAGCCCACTGCTCGGGAAGAAGCCTGCAGCAGTCCCTCCAATATTCAGCAAAGGGCTAGCTACGCCAGGCTTAAGCCTATCTCCAGACCTACACCCTATACGCACAGGTTGCGCCCTATATGCATACATCCTTCAATTCAACAGCTACAGTAGCTACTGCAGGTAGTTCCTGCAATATACCCCCCTAGTTACAATACTATTTATAACTAGACTATATATAAGTTCCTATATAGATAGTTATAAATAAAAGGCCCTTAAAGAGCTCTTTATAACTCTAATTATAATTATAATATAAAAGAAATAGTGTAGGAATCTAAGTATAATTGCCTTTACCTAATGTCTTTACCCTTAAAACCCTTTATTATAAATAAGTTATTATTCCTACTATTCTTACAGTTTTTTAGTATATTATTTTAGTTATTAATTTTATCTAAAGGTTATAAGGCTGCTAGGCTGCTAGCCTAGAGGTAGCTATACTTATTAAAATACTTATTAAGGCTATATAGGTTGTTTTATTTTTCCTTCTTTTCTTTAACCTACTTAAGAGTTATTTTTATAAGTTATTTAAATAAAATAACCTATATATAATTAAATTCCTATACTAATAACAGTAAATAATAGTATATAAATATATATATATATAATAGCGCTATTAAAGAACTAGCTCTATACCTATAAGGGTGCTGCTACCTATACTACTAATAAGGCTGTAGCTATAGAGGCTACTAAGATTGCCTCTACTACTAGTAGCCCTATTATCCCCTGTAGTTACTCCCTAGATTAACTAGTAGAGGAGGGGTCTAGAGGATCCTCTTTTAAGGGGTTCTCTAACCCTTCCTCCCTATTAAGGCAGTTCCTTAGGGAACTAGAGGCTACATATACAGCTAAAGTTAAAGTAGCTATATAAGCAGCTATAGAGGCTAAGGCTAAGCGTAAGGCTAAGTTTAATATACTTATTAAAGTATATTATAATAAGATTTTAGGTAAGTTATTTATAGAGTAAGTATTAGTATTACTATACTAATAGTATATATAGCTAAGTAGAAGAAGATAGTTAGCCCCTAGGCTATACCTAAGAAGGTAGCTACCTCCCTAGCTAAGAAGAATACTAAGGCTAGTATAGCCTTATCTATACCTACTAAGAAGGGTAAGGGTAAGGCTGCTGCAGTAGATAAGGAGGAGGAGGAGGAGCTTAGAGCTCTAAATCCCTTCCTATACCTTACTTACCTCTACTCTATAGTCTTAGGTAAGGGGGATAAAGTATACTATATATACTCTACTACTATAGAGGAGGCTGCCTAAGTAAAGGGTAAATGCTTTAAGTATGCTGCTACTAGCTATACCTACTTAGAGGCTCCTAAGTTAGCTTTAGCGTTTACACTAAAGCTCTTAGCCCTCCTTATAGATAAGGCTATAGGTAAGATAGTCTTAGCTTTAGTAAGTAACTATTATATACTTACTATATATTAAATTAATATTAATAAGATATTTAGGTCCTTAGCTATACTTATAGTAATATTTATAATACCCTAGAGGCTGCTAGCGTAGAGGGGGAGGAGAAAGAGGAGGCTATACTAGAGGGATTAATTCCCCTTAGCTTCTAGCCTACTCTAAGCCTAACTCTAGGTCCTTTATAACTAGGTAGTAATAGTAATGCTTTAGTATACCTTACTACACTAGTTACTAAGGGCTATATAGTCTTTAACTCTATTAAGGAGGAGATTATAGCTCTATATTAGTACTACTAGGAAGAATATACCCTTACCTTTATAGGTAGTTAGTCTTTTCTTTTTAGTAGCCTTTTAGGGTAGAATATCTTTAGTATTAAGGCCTTTAGGCTAGGAATCTTTTTAGTATACACCCTCTAGAGTAGGAATAACTTTATAGTATACCTAGATAAGTAGGAATAGTTTTAGTGCCTAGTTAGGCTAGGCTTTAGCCCTAAATTAATAATTATTTTCTTCTCTACTTTAATCCTTCTTATTAATTAGTGTATATATATTAGATAGGTTAAGGTATACTCTAAAGGTTAGAAACTTCTTATAAGTAAGGTTCTTAGTAAGTCTGTCTACTAGTATATCTTTTATAGTAATATACTTAACCTTAAGATAGTTAGTAGTGTATTCTTAATAGAGCTATATGTTTTAAATATCTATATAATAAAGGTATATTATAACCCTTTTATTAGCTATAACAATAAGTCTAATAGTCTATTTATTATTATAGAGGATAGTATAAGGCTGTTTAGGGTTAAATATAAGCTTACAGAAGAGCCTGTAGAGCACTATTACTTCCTTAGCTATCTCTTAGAGGCTAAGGAGCTCTACTTTAGTTATTAAGGTTATTACAGTTAGCTATTATAACGCCTTCTACTAGATAGGACTACTAAAGAGAATTATAATAAAGCCTTAGGATAACCTATAAGTTAATTTGTTGTTAGTAAAGGAGGTATTACTAGCTATAATTATAGCTAGTAGTTATAGTATCTACTTACCCCCCTAGCTTCTAAAGGTTAGGGTAAGGTAGTAAGTTCTATAAAGGTACTAGATAGTCTAGTTAATTGCATGATAGTGCTTAGGACTAGGGTTTGTAAGGTGCCTTAAGAGTAAGCTAACTGTAAAGGCAGTATCTAGTTATATAAGGATACTAGTATATAGGATAGAACTAACTTTCTCCTAGAAGATCTTAATCTTAATAGCAGTAGCCTAGCCTTTATAAGCTACTAGTATACTACTAGGTAAGGGTATAATAGGGTAGATATTATCTATAAGGTTAAATTTCTTTACTATATTCTTAATATATCTATTATAGATAAGGTAGATTTACCTTTATGCTTAGTCTTATATAATCCTTACTCTAAGGTAGTATTTAGCTAGCCCTTTATCCTTAAGCTTATAAGCTACCTTAATGCTATTAATAATAGTATTTATATAGGTAATATAGTTATAGTAAAACATTATAAGAATATTATCTATATAGAATATAATAATAATTAAGTGTTCTAGATCTTAGTATAAATATAGATCCCCTGCTGCTAGGCTAAGCCTAAGGCTCTTAAGCATAGTAGAGAAAGCAGTGTACTAGAGTTTAGATGTATCCTAAAGGCTATATAAAGCTCTACATAGTTTAATAACCTTACCTGCAATTTTAAACCTATATAGGAGCTTATAGATAATTAGCAGGTTATATAGATTAAGAATTACATTAAGAAAAGCGTTAATAATATTAAATTATAATATTTTAAGGTTAAATTATGCTGCTAGAGTAATAGTAAGTTAGAATGTCTTTGCTGCTAGGGTAGCTATATAGGTATTATAAATTATAGTGCCTTATATATTACTATAGATAATAACCTTAGCCTTATAGCGCTTAAGTAAGTTATTTACATTAAACTTATATATAAACACCTATTTTAATAGTAATAGTTATAAGTATATAAGAAGTTAGTTAATAACCTTCTAAGTACCTATATCTATTAGCTTTTTAATTTCTAAGTGCGCTATATCTATAAATAGCTTACGTAATTCTAGTAGGAGCTTTAGAAGCTCCCTCTAGCTTATAGGGATAGGTAGAAGGTTATTAGAGGGCTGCGCTGCCTTAGTTTCTAATTTAGATAGCACTTTCTATCTAACTTAGTTACATTATACTACTGCCTGCAGCACTTTATAGAGTGTATAATAGGTAAGATTGTCTTTCTAGTCTACCTCTTAATTAGGGAGGTAGGTCTAAATAAAATCTGTATTAAAATGCTTCTTAAGATTAGTGTATTTAGTCTTAAGGTATATAATAGAGTTATATAGGGTTATAAAGTATTAGGGTAGTTATTATATATATATACTGCGCCTTATAGGCGCCCTATAGTCCCTTATAGGCCCTCTCTATTATTATTCTAGCAGTGTCTATATATTTAATGCTACCTCTAGTCTGCTTAGCCTTTTATTATTATAGTCTAAGTGCTTAGCTCCTTTACTGCTAGGGATAGTATCTAAGTTAGTAGTATCTATAGTTATAGCTAGTATAGTAGTGTCTATACTCTTAGTCTCTATTTTAATAGTGTTCCCTCCTATAACTACTAGTATGCTTTTAAGGTTAGGGGTTTACTTAGGTATTATAAGTCCTATACCCTCTATAAGGGCTATCCTAGGTATCTTAATGTCTTTTAATATAAGGACTAGTAACTATATTAGTGCTAGTTATTTAAGCTGCTTAGTGTAAGCAAGAAGGTTACTCTCCTTAATATCTAAGGCTTTTAGGAGCTTAAGGATAGTGCTTATAGTGCTTATAGGCTCTATAATGTTATCTATAACTAAGTAGGCTGCTTTAATAGGGATTGCCTCTATTATGTTAGCCTTTAAGTAGAATTTTATCTTATTAAAGGTAATGTTATATATAATTATAACCTACTTAAGTATAGGAATCTAGATCCTGTATAGGTTGTAGGTATTAGCTATATACCTAACTAGGTATCTAATATGCTTACACAGGAAGACTTTATAATACCTTTATCCTATACCTCTCTCCTTTTCCTTAGAGAGTAGGTAAGCTCTATAGCTATAAGTATAGATACCTCCCTAGTATAGGTATAGGTTGTAAGTTATCCTATAGATAAACTTAGGCGCCTACTACCTAAAGTACTACTAGTACTACTCTTTTTCTACCTAGTTAGCTAACTTCTATACAGTATACTAGTAGGGACTAATATTAAAGATAAAGATTCCTATAAGTATATACTTATCCTATAGGCCTTCTAAGAGTCTTACTATATTATATATCTTAATGCCTCTAAGGATAACCTTAAGTCCTACTTACTTACTACTACCTATAAGCTCTTTAGTGTTTAGTAGTAGAAGCTCTAGGTTAATACCTTTATCCTTTACCTACTATTTAAATTTAGTTTTACCTATAATAGTAATTACTGCTTGCTTATTATCTATATAGATCTTATAGATTATAAGGCTACACTAATGTTATACCTAGATCTTAAATATATATAGTACTTAGAAAACTTCCTCTATTAACTTCTTCTTAAGTAGGAAACTAAATAGGTATCTAGAATACTTATCTTTAATAATAAGTAGCTAGGAATAGCTATTAAAAGAGGGTAGGAAGTTAAATAAGTCCTAGAAAATATAATAGTATAGTCTTATTACCTAGTCCTCTAAGGGTGTCCTAGAGATAACTTAGTATGTATATATAACAGTATAGTACTTATACTTAACCCTTAAGGGTCCTTTAATCTTTACCCCCTAAGCGCTATACACTAGGTACTAAAGGGCTTTAGGCCCTAGATAGCTAGCTTGTAGGTGCTAGAGCATTATATTATTATTCCTAGGCTTAGGAGCTATCTAGTAGTTACTATACTAGTATAATAGAGTGTTAAATTAGGTTATTATTATAAGTCCTACTACGCTTACTAGTAAAGGGTAGTCTAGAGAGTAAGTAGAAATAGGCTTATATTTAAGGAAGGTAAGGTTCTCCTTTCTAAGTATCTAAGTAAGTATAACGCTATTACTAAGCTTGCTATAGCAGAGGGTAGTATCTAGACTATAGTACTAAATACCTTACTCTATAAGGCTAGCCTTAGAGATAACATTAATATAAAAACCTTTAACTACTGTAATATTAGTAAGCTTAAGATCTTTAGTGTTACAGCCCTTACTCCTATAAATTATATTCTTAATAATCCTTTTACCTATACCTAAGATATAAATATAGGTTATACCTACCTCTATAAACTTACCTTTAGTGTAAGGCTAGTAGGAACCTAAAACTAAGAGGTCTTTATTATTTATAAAGTAGTAACTGCTGCAGCTATTAAATACTATACTGTTTAATAGAGTATAAGGTTATCTAAATAGGGTTAAGAAGATAGTAGGGAATCTAAGGGGCTTAGCCTCTAGCTCCTTGTTACTAAAGATAGTAACTATAATAATACAGCTAGGATACTAGGGCTTAGAGTCCTTATTATTATTATCCTTATTAGAATCCTTATCTCCTCTACCTCTACCCCTATAGCTACCTTAGCCTTAGTGTAGCTTACTACAGTTAGTATTACTATTAAGCTAGCTAAGTTCCTAGTATTTACTATAAAGGTAGTTAAAAGCAGAGGATATAACTTAGTCTTTAATATATATTACTTCCTTATTTATAAGCTCCTTAACTAGCTTAGATTTACCTATAAGTGCTTTTTATATATACCTATGCTCCTATAGGGTCTAGTGATAATCTTTTCTATATAGACACTCTTTAGAACCTAAGTCTCTGCAGTCTAGGCTATCTAAATAGCTGCTAAGTATAGCAAAAAGGCCTAGGCCCTAGCTACTACCCTTAAATAGTATATCTTCCTAGCATAACATACTAAAAATCTAACTATACTTCTCTATAGATAGGATAGGGTAATTAAGACTCTTATTTATAATTAGCTTATAAAGACTCTATGCAGCCTATAAGGGCGTAAGGTATATACTAATAGCCTATAAAAAGGACTTAGTAGATAAGATGCCTTTAACCTCTAGGATATTATATATATAAGCGTAGCTATAGGCTTAGTGCTAGTTAGAATACTAAGCTATAGGGGCTATATTACCTCTTACTACTCTAGAAAGTATGTTTAGGTACTCTTTATAGATAGTAGAAAGGGTTATAGAGCTTATAGGTATAAGGTTCTTATATAGTATATATATAAGGGCCTAGATTATAGTTATATTATCTTAGAGCTGCTGTATTAATATATTAGCAAGCTTCTATATATTAATAGTGTAGAAGATAAATAATTTAATAGCTCTATAACTAGCTATAGTAGTTACTTAATTCTAGCTTTTGCTAGTATAGTCTTAGATAAGTTATTTATAATTATCTTTAACATTATTAAATATAATAGAGGCAGGCTTCTTAGGTATATCTAGGTATAGTTACTAGTTAGAATTAGATTATAGCTTATAGGTCTAGGTAGGATTCTCCTTTTCCTATACAGTAAGTTACTTATAGTAGTTAGCTTAGCGCTTAACCTTAAGGTTAGTAATAAGCTTAGAGGAGTCTAGCCCTTAGAGAGGCTTTATATTATCCTCTATAATATCTTTACTATCTAGATTAATAAGCTCCTAGATATAGGCTATCTTTACTTAGACCTAGAGGCTAATAAACTATATAGGCTAGTTAGAATAGCTATTAAGGTGTTACCTATTGTTATATATAAGGGTTTAGGTAATTGTATTTATTATTTATAGTTAGTATAGTTATAGAAAGGTAAAAGGTATAAAGGTAGAAGAGTTATAAAGACACTCTTATCTACTCCTATACCTAGAGGTAGTAGGGGTCTAGTAAAGAGCTAGGCTTATAACTATTATAGGCTAGGAGCGTAGGGATAGGACTCTTATAGAGAGAAGTACTTAACTAGCTAAGAACTACAGTAGTAGCCTAGCCTGTGTATATATATAGTAAATAGCGCTTACTAAGGCTGTTAGTAAGCATACTACACACCTTAGCCACAGTTACACTAGCTACAGTAGCTGCTGCAGGTAGTTCCTATAACACTATTTAAGGCTTATAAGAATACCTTATATTTCTAACTTACCTAACTTATAGTTAAGCTCTATACTACACTAAATACTACTTTTAAATTAGGTAATAGTTCTCTAGAGATTAGCTAGGATCTAGCTAAGTATATATCCCTAGCCTTTAACGCTTATGTTAGTAGTAAGAATAATTTAACTACTATTAGGTCTATAGTTAATTAGGATTAAGATAGGAGCTATAGTAATTACCTATTTAAGGATAGCTATTAACTTAATTTAGAGAGGGCCCTAGGAAAAGAGTTAATTCTTTATAAGGAGGGTATATAAGGGTAAAGCTTTTTCTAAGAAGTATTTAATCTAAATATAATAAAAGGTAATAATCCTAAGGAATAATTAAACTTCTAGGATATTATTGTATTTTTCCTATTTAAGGATCTTAAGGACCTTAGCCTAATTAGGCTATTATCCCTTAGTACTATAAATATAGCTAACAATTATAGTAGAGGTTTTATACTATTAGGATTTAGCCTTAGAGATAGTGTAGCTAGCTAACTTAATATTAAATAGGACCTAATTATTATTATAGAGGTACTTATATATAAATTAATAGATACTAGGGTAGTTAGGGAGCTCCTTATTATTATAGTAGGACTAAGAACCTTTAATAGTAATATTATTAATAAAGGTGTTATAGTATTCTAGGATTAGATTATAAAGAATTCTTATTATAATCTAATAAAACTAAGTAATAGAGTTTATACCTCCTATAGGAAGAGTATAGTAATAATAGAGGCTAAGAAGGGTAGAGAAGGTTATTAGATTATAGCTCTTCTTATTAAGGGAGACCTAATTATAGCTAGAGAAGAAGTTAAGAAAAGAGATAAGCTAATCTATAGTAAATTCTTTAGAAAATAAGTTAGATTTAGGGGTTACTATATATCTTAAAAGGTAATACTATTAACTTTAGTAGCTAAGTTAATTAGTTAGAGGCTACTATCCTTCTTTATAACTAAGAACTATAGATTCTAGTAAGTAGTATAACTTTCCTTAATAATTCCTTGCTAGATATATTACCTAATTATATTAAAAACCTTAGGGAGGAGAGCCTTTAGGATTAGGATGCCTTTAGCCTACTATACCTTATATAGGATAGTCTTAATTACTTAGAGAGAGGTAATTATTATATTAAGTTAGCTATATTTAGAGAACTCCTAGGCTAAAGCTTTCTCTTAGTTAAGAAGAATCTATTTAAGAATATTTTTTTCTTATAGGAGTAAGTAGTTAGAGTCCTAGAGGATACTATTAAGTTATTTATAGGTAAGTCTTAATTAAGGTTTAATATTAGAAAATTTTAGAGTAATTAGGTTACTATATAGTCTTAATTAGTCTTAAAGCTTATCTTTAATATTATTAATCTTCTTAAGCTTCTATAGGGGGTTACTATTAGAGCTTAATCTATTAGAAGGTATATTATCTACTAGGTATATTTTCTTATCCTTAGTCTTATATATAGTCCTTATAGCTGCTTATTAGATATAGTAGGTAATAGCTTAATTAGTAGTCTTAAACTATTAGATTACCTTCTTAAAGTACTTAACAATCTAATAGGTAATAGTATACTCTTCTTATTAAGTAACTAGCTTTATAGTAAGGTTATAGGAGGTATTATTAGTGTTAGGGTTACATTAGTGTCTCTAAGTATCTCCTTAGGTAATTGCTAAGATTCTATAGATCTAGGTAGAGTATAGCTTAATTAAGTCTTTTATAATAACTATTATAATATTATCTACTTAATCTTAATTAAGGACTATAGTAATATACTTATTAGGGTTAAGGTTAAGGTCTAAGTAAAAGTCATTAATACTAGCAGTAGTCCTAGTTTTACTACTAGTATCTAGTTTCCTAAGTTAAAAATCTCCTAGAGGTACTAATTAAGCTAAGGTAAGATATCTATAACCTCTAAAGACTTATTTATTCTAATAACACTAATAGGGATTCTAATTTAAGTATCTTTAGTATAGATAAGGGTAGTAATTAGGTTATTACTATATCTAAAAGAGAGCTTTATATCCTAAACAAAGGGAAGGCTAAGTAGCAGTTAATTAGAGGTCTTATGCTTATCCTTAATAAAAAAGGTAGATATAACTTAGTACTTATTAATCTAGATATCTATAAGGTAGAAACTATTAAAGAGTAAGGGGTTATTATTCTTAAAGGTTCTTATCTTAAGCCTAGTTTAGGTATAGGGAATACCTACTGTTTTAGTGTATTACTTTAAGAGGATATTAACTTAAGCATTAGTATTAAGGATTACAGTAATTAGAGAGCCTTTATTATCCTAATCTATACTTAATATCTAGACTTTAAGTTAGAGATAAGCGTTTAAGATAATTAAAGTAGGAACCTTAGTAGTAAGTTTAATACCTTTAATATATCTAATTATAGTAGAAGTAGGAGTACTAGTAGTAATAGAACTATTATAGTTATTAATAAGCTTTTTAATTTAGGCTTTTTACTAACTTATCTCTATAATATTAGCTAGGGATTTTAGTACTTTAATTAGAATTCTATTAGTATTAATATAACCTTAATTGTAAAGGGTAGCGCTTATAGTAACGTTAAACTCTAGCTAGATCTTCCTTAGGATTCTAATAGGAAGGGAGATAAGTACTTAAAGTTTCTTCTTAACTAATCTTTAGGCTTCTTAGTATAGATTTAGCTCTCTAGGCTAGTTAGATATTATTATCTTAAGTAAGTTATATAGCTAGTTAAGTTATTAATTAGGGGTGCTAAAAGGGGGTATAGTCTTTATAGTATTAGTTATCTTTAGTTATTAGAGGATTATCTTAAGTATAGCTGCTAGAGGTAGAGGAGGGGTCTAATTAAGGCTACTATTATTATTATCTAAGTTAAGCTCTATAATCTCTTATTCTTTATCTATAAAGGAGATAGTCTTAGGTCTAATTAGAGGTAGAGGGGATAGCTTTTAAGTACTATAAGTTACCTTAGAGTAAGAGTTAGTTATTAATAAGTAGGTCTTTTAAGCTTAACTTTAGGTAATAGTATAGATATTAGTATATTCTTAATTAAGGGAACCTAGGCGTACTATATAGATATATTAGGCTGCAGCTACAGGAGTTATATTAAGTAGAGTAGGAGAAGGCTACTAAGGGAGGCTAATCTACTAATCAAGGATCTATTAAATAAGGCTCTTAATATTATTATTAGAGGTTATATTAACAATATAGGTAAGGAGGGTAAGCTAATTAGCTATACTATATAAGCAGCCTTTATTAATTATAGTAAACAGAATCTCTATAAGGGGAGACTAGCTATTATATTGTCTATAAAACTAGTTTCCTTTAATTAGGATTATAAAGTAAGAGGTCTTATCTATAGTATACTGCTTACAGTCTTAGATAATGTAGTAGGAGTTAGAATAGCAGTACTAGTATTAATCTCTTAGACTTATAACTTAAGGTTAATTAGGTTGTATATTATTAACCTTAAAGACTTAAGCAGAACTTTATAGCTAAACAGTATTTTAGTAGATCTTAAGCTTACTTATACCTTAAGCTAGGTCTTAATTAGTTATATTTAGAGCTAGTTAGTTAATCTAGATATTAAATATAGGCTGTTAGGGCTACTGTTAGGGTAGGTATTAGTATCTAAGGTTACTCTAAGGCTATTAAGTTATAGGCTAGGCTAAAGAGGAAGTACTAGTAGCCTAATTAGAGGTAAAAAGAGGAAAATACTCCTTCTTATAGGTAATTACATTAAGAAGACTACCTTTAAAAGTTATATACTTAGTTAATTAAATAAATACCTTAAGGGTAATACTAACCTTATTAGTAGCTTTCTAGATAGTATCCTTATAGAATTACTTATAAACTAGCTTAATTAGACTCTTATCTAAGATAGTATAGAGGTCCTATTACTTAGCTTAGGTAATAATATTATTAATCTTAGTAAATAGAGCTTAAGTAGTACTTAGATTAAAGGTAGTAATAGGGGTACTTTTAGTAACTTTCTTAATCTACTCTTCTTTATTTAAGAACTAGTTAGTATCCTATTAACTATACTCTTATATAAGAAAGGCTTAGCCCTTAGACTAAAGTAAGTACCTAATTGTCTTCTTAATAGGAGTCTAATAGTTACTACCTATAGTATAAGTAGCTAGCTTACCCCTAAATTAGTCTAGGACTCTTAAGATCTTATATTAATCCTTAAACTTCTCTAGGAACTCTATAATATTATCTCCCTTAAAGATAGCAGCTCTATCTTAACTAGGAAAGGGGATCTTATAGAAGTTTATATTCTCTATCTAATTAGTCTAAATAACTATAGGAGTTAAGGCTTAGTAAACATTAGTCTAGATATAAGCTGCAATTACTCTAAGGAGGGCATTAATTAAAGTATTAATAGGCTAAGGGGTAGCAGGAGGTTAAAGAGTACTAGTAGACTAAGGAGGCTTAACTAAACTCCTTAGATTAAGCGCTTATCTTACTTAATTAAAGGGAGTTAGTCTATCCTTATTATTAGAGCACTTAATAATATTTAGCTCTTAAAAGGCAGTAAAGGAGGGACTAGTAGGCTATCTATTAATTATAATAGTAAGAGCTGCAGGCTAGGAAGAGTCTCCCTAGGGGAAAGCAGTATAGTTATTACCTATTTTAGTAACTTAGTATTATTAGTTATTAAGGTTATTAAGAATTCTAATAATTATATATTAATTAAGATTCTTTAAATAGAACCTTAAAATAGTAGAAATAGACCTCCTTAATAACTATAATAAAGTTACTACTATAATTAAGGTAGTCTTTATAATTAGAGTTAGTCCTTACTATATAATTAACTATAGCCTTAGCTAGAGGTTTTTATAGACTTACTCTAATCTTAGCTAGAAGTATTAGTAAATATTTATTATTACCTAATCTATAAATACCCTTAGACCTATAACTCTACTTATCTAGATTAGACTAAAATTAAGCCCTTAAACTAGATAACCTAGTAAGGAATAATCTACCTATATAATTAAATAAGTCCTCTAGAAGCTTTTTACTTTAACTTAACCCTTACGCTTATAGACTATAATAATAAATCTTAATAATTTTAAATCTTATATTTACCTTATTAATTAACTTATTATTATTACTACCTAACTCTATAGGCTTATTATCTTTTATCTACTAATCTACTGTTATCTTAGTAGTTTTTAGGGTCTACTGTATTCCTATTGTCTAAATACTTCTATTACTTATTTTTATTATCTTATTATCTTTTTATTAATTTAATTAGGCTCTTACTGCTTACTTTTAGCCTTAATTAGTTATTTCTTATCTTAATTACTTAAATCTATTACTTTATTTAGATTTCTAGAAGGGGAGACTATTAAAAGGGTATAGTAAAGGATAGCTAGAGTAGTAAGGTAACTAAGACTAATTACTATAACCTACTAAAGCTAACATAAGATACCTCCTTAATTAGTATAAGAGCTATCTTAATTAGAGGTTTAGAAGCCCTAATTAAGACTTACTTATCTAACTAATTAAAGGAGAGAATACTCCTAAATAACTTATATAACTATAATTAAAAGTAAATTATTAATAAAAGGCTTTAGTTTAATCTAAAGGATCTTAAGGTCTAAATTAAAGGAAAAGAATTAGTTATGTTAGATTCTCTATATTAGAGCAGTCTAGCTAAGTCTATATACGTCTTAATCAAGCGTTAGTCACGTGATTAAGGGAACCTAGACACTAATTATGCCCTGTTTCAGTATATTCTTAAAACAAGCTACTATACTAAGTTAATAGTATAAGAATAGGGTATAGTGCTTATACTAGGGTATGTTTATACCTTTTTCTTTTATATTATATAACTAATCTTAACTACTAGATCTAATAGGTTCTACGCTAGTTAAATTAGCGTTCTTTAATAAAATATACTCTTATACTTAATTATATATATCTTTATAAATTATAACTATAAGAGATTAAAGAAGAACGCTAGTTTAACTAGTATAGAACCTATTAGATCTAGCAGTTAAGATTAGTTACATAATACAAAAAAAACAGCAGTAAATAGCCTAATATAAGCACTATACCCTATTCTTATACTGTTAACTTAGTATAGTAGCTTGTTTTAAAATATACTATACTATAGGATTAGTATAGTTAGAAATACCTTCACTATTAAGGTCTATATCTTTAAGGTCTGCAGCAAGAACTTTAAACTATTAAGGTTAAACCTTAAGGAGTAGACTTTTTAGGTATATAGAGTTAGTAATAATAGAATCTCCTAAGATTCTCCTATTAACTATACCTATAACCTGCAAAACCTACAATCTAAATAAATCCTATATAAAAACTAAAGCAACTAAGTTAAATACTTAACTATAACTTTAATTAACCTAAGTAATCCTTTTAATATAGTTCCCCCTCCTAACTATAACCTCTTAGAGGTTATAAAGCAGTTTATAAAAGCTTAAATACATAACATTATTAATTAATATAGAGGGTAATTACTCCATAGTATTATTACTATTAACGCCTGCATCAACGATTATATAGTAATTAATATAGCAAGCGTTAGGCTAGCGATTCTCCTTCTTAACAGCCTAGGAGCTAATACACACTAGATCATTAAGACAAGGCAGGCCCTGCAGAAGAGGCTCTCCTGCTTTGTCAGCAGGATAGCCCAGGAGGAGGAGGACAGATTGTTAATTTCAAGGATAAAGAGGCACTCAGGCTAGCTACAGGCAGTAATCTACGCCATCTAGTAGGTGCAGTACAATTAAGGAGAGATATTGTTAGAAGCTTGTTAGTTAGAAACTCAATACAATTGTTATACTTAATACCTTTCACTAAATCCTAGAAATAAAACACGTTTACACAATACATAGCCTAAAAGGGCATAACTATAAGAGATATAAGTAAGAAGTTTATGTATTTATAATTACCACTTAATAAGAAATAGAATAATATGTTATTCTATTATATTACCTCTATAGGTAGCTTAGAACCTTACTTTAAAAGGAGTAACTAAGTAAACTAGTCTTATTTACTTAGTAATAACCTTAGTAATAAGCTAATTACTATTTCCTTTAATAATTTACTATAAGTGCTTTATAAATATAGAAATAACTAATAGGTATATTTAGATATAACTAAGATAACTATAGTATAAGTAGGAGATAATTTATAGATCTATATACTTTAGTAGTAGTATATAAGCTAGAGTATTTCTCTATCCTTTACTTTAGAATTATTATTATTGTTAGTAGGGTACTAACGTTAATATTAAAAGTACTAAAAGCTTTAATATAATTAAACTAGTTACTAGCTATAGAGAAGGAAAGAAAATAATAAGTAGGGGTTATATAGTAAGTATAAGTTAAGTAAGTAGGTAAGCTACTTACTAAAGTAGGGTAGCTTACCTAAGCTTATACTACTACTTAACTCTAATCCTCCCTTAACCCTAAAGGTCTAATTTATACAAACTAATACTAGAAACTCTTAATTTTATTATAAGAGATCTAGTTTATTTAAATTAGCCTAAATCTTTTAAAAACATAATAAAAGTAAATATATAATAGTTTTATAGGTCCCTATATAATATCTAGTTCCTCTATTTCCTCTACTATAATCCCTTAAGCTATATAGTTACTAGTAATAGATAGGGTAGTCTAATAACGTTATAATTATAGGCGTTTCTTATTAGCTAAAGCTTCTAAAGTATATATACTTAATTAATAGTACTTTTACTACTATTTATCTATTTATCCTATTAATCTCTATACTCCTTTATTGTTAGTTTGTTAGCTAAGCCTATAAGAGATAAGGGTAGATTTTAGGGTTAGCAGTAGCTGCCCTACTTTAGCAGCCTACTTAGCACACGCCTACCTGCGTAGCCCTTACTTGTTTTCCTTCCCTTCTCTATAGCCTAGTTATATTAGATTATGCTAACAGGCTATAAAGGTTATAGTTCTATAAGCAGAAATAATAAAACTAGGGCCTAGAGTACTCTTTTGTTATTTTAATAATTAAGAGTCTTATATACTTAAAACTAATAATAACAAGCACTATAAAGCTATTTATAAGCTTACAAAATATCTACTAATACTACTAAGACTATTCTTAATAGCCCTACTGATTAGGTTCTCTAGTTTAACTAGCTTAAAACTAAAGTAAAAACCTATAAGCTTTAGGATATAATTAACCTATTAATTACTATATATAATACGTCTAAGACGCTTGCTAGGCTACTTACTAAGCTAGAAAAGCCCTTAATATATAATTACCTATATGTAAGTATAGTTATAATAAATCTTATAAGTACTGCTATAAATACCCCTTTAAATACTACCCCTTTAAGAGCTACAAGCGTCTTAGTAAATAAGACATACTTATAGACTATAGCCCTCTAGTAGTAATAGTAGCTATAGCTATAACCTAAGCTAGAGCCCTTATATAAGGAGCCTAAAGACATAACTCTAGCCCTAGACATTAGTTATATACTCCTATATATAGCAGATGCCTTATAACATGCGTTATAGCTAGAGGATCTCTCTCTAGCTAACCTTCTCCTGTATAAGGAGTGCTATATATAGTATAATAATAACCTATATGTATAGGAGAAGTACCTTAAGCGTTACAGTAACCTATAAGAATAGATACACTAGACTATTTCTACTAACCTTAAGCTCTATTACTATACCTCTAATAATAAGGTTAACTCCTAGGGAATTACCCTCTAAGCCTATATAGGAATACATACTTCTAAACATAAAGAGAATATATATATTATATTAGAAAAGGTCCTTTAACTAACTATAAAGCACCTAGGGACTAAGAACGAAGTTAAAGCCTAGCTTATAAAGTAAGAAAAAGCACTCTATAAATCTACTACTAGCAGTATCCTAGGAGCTAAACTCTTAAGTAACTAGTTTAACCCTTTTATAGCAGCCTTTTAATAGACCTATCTTATAAGCTAGGCTTATATATACTACTATACTAAGGTTACTAATATACTTAATAACTACCTAATACTAAAGATAGTCCTCTCTAATATCTAAGAGTTCCTATAGTTAGTTAATAAAAATAAGTATATAAAAAAGGCTAGGTAAGGTACTTTTAAGCCTACTTATACTAAACTAATAGAAACTAATAATAAAAAAGAAGGCTATAAGAACTATAACTATAGTAGATAAAGCTATAGCTATAGAGGGTATAAGAGAAAAGAAGTATTATTAGCTAAGGGGGTAAATACCCCTCTACCTTTACGTAAGGCTAGTATAACTATAAAACATAAGCGCTTAAGTATAAGCGTAAGTATAGTAGAGATACTACTTATAAAATATATAACTTTAGATATAACCTATAAGCTCTATATAAGCCTTTATTATACTATTATATAGTGCTTTTATACTTTCCCTTACCTAGAAAAAGTATAATAGACCCCTTAGTAAAAATATTAAAAAGCTTATTAAAATATACCTTTAAAGTAATAATACCCTTACTAAAAAGCTTTAAATAGTAAGATAGGTAGCTAAAGGCTTTAATTAACTCTATAGTAGGTACTAAGGCAGGATTTCTATAGCCTCCTTTTATATTACTAAGAGCTAATACTACTTAGCTAAGTTAGCTATACTTAACTTAGGTAGTAATATCTATATATTTAATAATACTATATAGTTTAAAACCCTCTATAGTATATCTATAGATAACTTTATATAGGTAGGTATATAGTAGCTACCTATTAAAGTATATAGTACTATAGAGATTAAGCTTTAAGTATATAGGAATTATATTATTAAGCTTACTTTATATAGAGAATTAACTTTTATATATCGCTATATATAAGGCGGAGGGCCCTACACTATACTAGGTACACAATACTAATTTAATCTATATACATATAAGGGGAAAACCTATTCTTCCTTAGGAGAAAACCCCTTATATTTAACACTATATAGTAGCTTGTCTTTATCTAACTAAATACATAATATTCACACTATGCGTTAACTTAATATGTTTTTTAGTTAGTTACACTGTTATTAGAGCCCTATTGTGTATGTAAGGCCTAGGGCTCTATTTGCAGTGGGTATCTGGTGACTAATCAGACCACTGCAAAAGGCTGTTCCTGCGGTCAGAATCGAACCGACTGTCTTCGCTTAAAAAGCTTAGACGCTGCCAGACGCACGCCACTGCGTCACGCAGGAAAGCTTACTCTATATAATATTACTTTTTATAGGAGTATTACTACTAACCTTATCTCCTTCTTAAAGCTATAGTAGTAAGGGATATAGTAGGATATAAGCCTAGGTAATAATTACTTCTATAAAGCAGATAAGTCCTTTATTACCTATATTAATAAGATTTATAGTTAGTAGGTACTAGACTATTAGCCTTTTTTATTAGATACTATACTTATAGCTATAGTCCCCCTACTAGCTATTTACATAGATAAGGTACTATACCTAAAGCATAAAAGAAATGCCTTTATAATAGCTACCTATAGGAAGCCTATCCTTAGCAACCTTCTTACCTAACACTAGCAGCTTAGATACCCTAGCCTAGAGGTACTTAAGAGGATCTCTAATATTACTTATAGGGTATATATCTAGGGTTTTAATAAGCCTATTATAACTATAAACTGTAAGGCTTATACTTTTAGTAAGGCCTATTATATAGTCTAAAGGAGCCTATAAGAATTAGTTATCTATATAAACTTAGAATAAAAGCTTATGCTATAAAATATACCCTTATGCTTTATTGCATATATCTTTATAACTATGAGAGATACAAGTAAGAGGTTTGCATATTCATAATCTCTCCTCAATAAGGAATAGAATAACATATTATTTATTTATATTACCTCTATAGGTGGCTTAGAACCTTGTTTTGTAAGTGGTGACTAGGTATACTAGTCTATTCACTTATTAATAACTTAGCAATAACCTTGGCAATAAGCTGATCAATATTTCCTTTAATACCCCACTATAATTGCATTATAAATACGGAAATAACCGATAGATATATTCGGATATAACCGAGATAACTATTATGCAAGCAGAAGATAATTTACAGATCTCTATACCTTAGTAGTAGTACATAGGCTAGAGTATTTCTCTATCCTTTACCTTAGAATAATCATCGCAATTCACTGCATTCAATATACTATTTAACTACTCACATTTTCCCTACTTATTAACACGTGATTTACACTCTTACTCATTATTCTACCTAATTACATCTTAGTTATAAAGCTTAGTAACTACCTTATAGTTAACTTTTATAACCTTAAGGTAGGCTATATAGGTTACTACTCCTATATACTCTTTTTAGACTATATAATAGGCCTAACTTAGGACTTTTACCTTTATACTTATAAGATAGATATACTACTTATAATAATTATAGATTTCCTTACTATACTTAAAGTATACTATAGCTATACGGTAAAAGTAATTAAGACTAATAATAAGCTAGCTAATAATAATAAGGTTTCTATAAGCCTTAATATATATAGTATATATATTAAGGTAAGTATACTAAATACCTAAGTATAAAACAGTATTATAAAACGTATTATAGCTGTAATTAAGCGTAAAGCTAGATATATAGCTATCTATATAAAGCTTCTAGATATCCTTTAGCCTAAGATTTACGCCTCTATAACCTACTTTTATAACTACATACTATGCCTGCGTGACGCAGTGGCGTGCGTCTAGTAGCGTCTGTATGCTTTTTAAGCGACAGACAGTTAGTTTGATTCTAACTGCAGGATTGCCTTTTGCAGTAGTCTGATTAGTTACTAGGTACCTACTATAAATAGAGCCCTAGGCCCTACATATATAATAAGGCCCTAACAACAGTGTAACAAAACAATATACTAAGTTAACGTATAGTGTAAATATTATGTATTTAGTTAGACAAAACAAGCTACTATACAGTATTAAATATAAGGGGTTTTCTCCTAAAGAAGAATAAGTTTTCCCCTTATATATATATAGATTAAATTAGTATTATATACCTAGTATAGTATAGTGCTCTCTACCTTATATAGTAATATATAAAAGTTAATTCTCTATAACTACATACTATAAGCCTCTTATAGTTAGAAGACTCTATACTAGTTATAGTATAAGTACTTCTAAGGTAAAGACACTATATAATTTATGTTATAGGGTGGTATGCCTAGCC
Source organism: Colletotrichum tanaceti (assembly GCA_005350895.1). NCBI lineage: Eukaryota > Fungi > Ascomycota > Sordariomycetes > Glomerellales > Glomerellaceae > Colletotrichum > Colletotrichum tanaceti. Next base: position 106,053 of record PJEX01000087.1, read on the forward strand.
TACAGCCCTCGGTGATACGTATGCCTGTTACATAGGCTTTCTAGAGAGTATATTACTTATCTACTTGTTAGAACTACCTTTTATAGACTCTTACTAATATAACTGCACTTCTACAGCCTATATTAGTTGTCTGCCTATAACAGTTATAAGCCTAGCTCTTAACTTCTTATAACTTATTAACCCTGTTTAGAAGGTTTAATAGACATAATAGGTATATACGTTTAACAATATTAACAATACTTATATAAATACTATAGTAACTACTATACCTAAGGTAGCCCTTACAATACACCTAGTTAAGTGTAGGCACTAGCTAACGTAGTTTTTATAGCTTTAATTTTAAGCCCTCTAGTATAATGTCTAGGATCTAGTTAACCTAGATATAATAGAAGATATAAAGGATATTATAAAGAGACTTCTATACCCTCCTATACTTATAGAAGTTATTACTAGCTGCTAGGCTGCCCTCTAGCAGCAATTTAACGCTAAGTATACAGTATAGGCATTATAAAGAAGGACTTAAGCATAGTCCTAGGCAGTAAGTAAAGGAGCTAAGGAGGATATAAAGCCTACTCCTCTACTACCTATCATTAAGAGCAATATATAAGATAAATATAACATAAGATAGAGTAAGTATATAACTAAAGCAGTAGATAGGCTTAAGATTACCTAGGGTTACTAAGCAGTATAGGTATAGGTAACTACTATAGTTAATAATATACTACTTATAGCTATATAGATAGAATTAGTAAGCTTATTAATAGAGTTAATAGTATCCCTATAGGTGTTAGTAAGAGCCTTAAAGAAGTATATAGCCCTAACTGCCTCTAGTACTACTACTACTATCAAAGATAAATATATAAAGGTCCTAAAGAGGGCTGTAAAGGGGAATATTAAGCTACAGACCTAGCTTAACAACTAGTAATAGGCCTTTCTCTAAGGCTAAGCTTATAATATACCTAAGACAAAGGGTAATATAGCAGTAAGGGACTTCCTGCAAGCTGCTAGCTACTTTTACTACTTATAGGCTTAGTCTATATTTAAAGCCTATATTATAGGGTAGGAGATTAGTAAGCCTACTAAGACTGTAAAGCAATATAGAAGGATTTTTGCAGTACTAGTCTAGGCTAGAGAGGGTGCTAAGATCTTTGCTATGCTTAGAGATAGGTCTAATAGATCTAACAGGCTATAAGAGGGGTAGAGGGGTGCCTAGGGAAATAAGGGCCTATAGGAAGAGGAGATTAGGTACCCTTATAAGCAGTCTTACTACTAGTCTGCCTTTCACTGTAATTAACTGCAGGAGGCTACTAGAGGATACACTAACTGCCTAGAGTATAGGTAGATTATAGAGGAGTAGAGGACTACCCTATTAGTAGAGCTAGAAAAAGGCTACTTTAGAGGTCTAAGGTCTACTCTTAAGGGTATAAGATAGTTAAAGGAGGATAGTATACTAGCTACTGCAGCCTAAGTAAGGCTAGGAGCTATAGAGGTAGTTACAGTTAAATATCCTAGCTATATTACTGTATAAGAGATATTTAATAGTAAAGATAAGGTAACTGCTATTTAACTAAGCGCCTTAGAGCTAGATTTATATAGGGTAGGGTAGTTAGGATTACAGTTAAGAGTGCTAGATAGAGGCTTGCTGTTATACTCTGTATAAGGGTATAGAGAAGTAGCCTAGAAGCAGGGCAGCTAGGATTGCAGTTAAGAGCGCTAGATAGAGGCCTACCCTTTACAAAAGGCTAGCTCTAGCTAGGGTATAGCTTTACAGGCTGACTATAGCCCTACTAGAAGCTAGGGGGGAGTATTACAGGGTAGTATGCCTAGCCTACAGCCCTTAGTAATACGTATGCCTGTTGTATAGGCTTTCTAGAGAGTATATTACTTATCTACTTGTTAGAACTACCTTTTATAGACTCTTACTAATATAACTATACTTCTATAGCCTATATTAGTTATCTGCCTATAACAATTTACCTAGCCTAACCTTTTTACTTAAGAGTCTATAGCTATAAAGTATATATACTTATAGTAGATACTTAGCTTTACTGCTAGCGCTTAAAAAAGCTTACTCTATATATATAGATAAGTTATCTTATTAGCTATACCTTAAGTAACTTATACTATATTTAGAATACCCTTTATAGTAAAGTATTTATAATAAGAGATATTATCTTTAATAAAAAACTTATCTTTAATAGTAACCTAAAGGCCTTTACTAAGGATATTTATAAGTTAGACCTTTAAGATATTTAATATACTATTAACTACCTTATTCTTAAAGGTAAGTATAACGTAACTATATCCTATATAGCTAATAAGGAGGCTAATATAATCTATAAAGACTATAATAAAGCTAAGGGGGTACCTCTAAGTGCTACCTTAAGCGCCCTAAGTGTAGAAAAAACACCTTCTAATAGGCCTCCTACCCTAGCACTACACACTAAGTCCTAGTTTAAGCTTATTATACTACTACTAACACCCCTAAGATTAGCGTTTTTTACTATACTTATAGTAGCGTTTATAGGGGGGTAAGAAAGATCTTAACAAGCTAATAAAACCCTCTTTCTAATGCACTACTAGCAGTTATATATATCTTTTAAGGCTATATTTCTTACTAGGTATATATATAATAAGTATTCCTATATATATAACTCTATAAAAACTAAATAATAACTAATAGATAGCACTAAAATACTTAGGTTATAGGCTAGCCCCCTATAAGACCTTACATAAGGTATAGATTAACCCCTAGAATGCTTATATATAATAGAATTATAAGATTTAGAGCTAGTACTTATATCTCTAGAAAGAGCCTATTATAAAGCTAATACCTTATGTAGCACTTACTAAAAAGAACTCCTACTACTCCCTATATTATATAGTTAACTCTAATACTACCCTCTTAAAAATACCTTCTATAAAGCTAAGATATTATACCTTAATAGTTATATAACTTTACACTCTTAGCGTAAGGTTTCTAAAGCGTCTGCTTATAGTAATTAGGTTCTTAGCTACTATTAAGTCTATACCTATAAGCTTAATAAGTATAGCTACCTTAATAAGGTAAAGGCTAGGCTTATAATATAAGGTAACTAATAGGTAAAAGATAACTAAGATATATATACTATAATACTTATAGGTATATCTTTCTAGATCTTAATAGCTATAGCTACCTACTTTAATTATAAGCTGCTCTAATATAATATAGTAAACGTATTTATATATATAGATATTAATAAGGAAATATATATAGAGATACTGCCTAGATACTATAAGAAAGGCGTTATCCTATACCTCTAGAAAGCCCTCTATAGGCTATACTACTTATCTATACTCTAGGAAAAGCACTTTAAGAAAAGTCTTATAGTATAAGGCTTTAAGTATATAGCTAGAGAGGATTACTATTAGTAGAAAAGAGAGGTTACCTTCTTCTTGTCACAAGGAAATCCATGGTTATTTTAGCTTATTAATTCAGTCCCCTCACATGCTTATTCACGTAATATTATGTATTTAACTGCTCTTTGTTTTGTTACTTGTTAGTATAGTAGAATAAGTATCTTTTACCCTAAATCTTCTATGCCTTACTGTATGCTCTAACTTATAATAGTTATAAGCCTAGTTTTACTTACTATTATGTGCTACACTACAATACTTTACTATCTACTACCTTTAGAGTACTTGTTAATTAGTCTACTGTCTACTAATATAACTAACTAGCCTATTAATCTCTTTTCTACAGTTAAGCTAACAAGCTAACGTAACTAGCTAACCTAGTTCTAAGCGCTAAAATCTTAGTGTTAAGGACTAGGTATATAGGGGCTTGTTAACCTTAACCTACCTAATATCCCTTCTAATAATCTTACTAAGGAAGGGATCCTAATAATTAACTTCTTAGTAGCTAAAGCTTAAGCTGCTAAGGATATACAATATAAGGGTGCTCTTACATCCTACCTCTAAGATAAAGAGGTATAGGAAGTAGCCCTAATTCCTACTAACAGCTCTAAGAAACCTCCCTTTATATATATAGAGCCTACTAGATCTATTATCTTATAAGTAGATGTTTTAGAGGATTAGAATATTGCTATTAAAACTTATAGTATAATAGCTCTAGTCTACGCTTAATAAGTTAAAAGTCTCTACGCTATACTTAACTAGATAACTAAGACTATAAGTATTACTCTCCTTATAACTGCATACCTTAAGGTAAGCACTAATAGTAAAGCTATAGTCTAGAGGACCCTTTATTATCTTAAAGCAAACCTTATGCCTAATAACCTTAGCACTCTCTCTACTATTAGAGAGGAGTATTAATAAGTTCTTAAATGCATAAAGGGAGGAGTTAACCCTATATGCTAGTATAAAGACTAGCAAGTAGCCTACCTTTAAGCTTGTATATATAATGTTCCTAAGGTTTAGGGTAAGCTTATAGCAAAAGACTTCCTAAATGCAGTTTAAGTTAAGTTAAACCTAACCTAGGGAGAATATATATATAAAACACTAGTTAAAAACCTTAAGCTTAGTTACCCTACTCTATCTATATTAGAGCTAGGATAAATCTTTAGCGTTATAACTTATAATAACCCTTCTAGGAAGAGCCCTTTCTGCTCTAGGGCTTATTTAACACTTACTAGTTAATTAGATAAGTGTATACCTAACAATTCTGCTAGCAATAAGCTAGAAATTAAATGCCTATATAGTTACTCCTATAAGTAGCAGATTTAAGAATATAACTACCTATACTTTACCCTTACAGGCTAATACTATAGCTAACATACTCCTAATATCTCTAATACCTAGCAGAATAAGATTTAAAAGGAAACTATAGATAGTAAGTAGAAATTGTCTTACAAAAAGCTAATTTTAAAGAAATAGTTAAAACCTAACAGAACTCTCCTTCCCTTTAAGCCTAAATTAATTAACTAAAACTAAATCTAAAACCCTCTAAAAAACGCTAAGGACCTAGGCTATCCTAGAAGCGTTATTGCTGTCACTATCTAACCCCTTCCCCTTCCTAAGAGCCTATATGTAATCTTTAGTATAGCTTTTATTAGCTCCTATCCTCTTTCTAAGAGTACTATTATAGATACCTATAGAGCAGTCTACCTTATTAATAACAAAAGCCTCTTAGAACCTAGTTCCTATAAGCTATCTAGTCCTAATAACTTTATAGAGGTTAGTATGTCTTTACTTCCTGTAAGCAGGAGGGGTACTTAGGTTATTAAGGGTATTGTTAATAGCCTATAGGGACTGTTAACTAAAGATCTTACGCTTAATAACATTACTTTAGTAGAAGGCTTTTATACTAATATAGCCTCTAAGGCTCTTCTTCTTAACAGCAGTCTCTAGTACTATAGGAAGGACTATATAATACGCTATAGTAAGCTTAATAATAGTAATATAGTTATAAAGCTTTATAGGAAGTATAACTTAGTCTTTATTTAATATAAGCTAATTTCTAACTATCTAAGCGTATATAAGAACCTGCTTCCTAAAAGCCTAGTAGGTATTCTAGTATTTACTGCACGCTCTAGGCATAGGTTATAGAGGAGATTATATTAAAACATATACAAGAGGGTAGATACTGTATTCCTTTAGTATCTTAGATTAGGTTACCTAGGTCTTAAGGGACTTTATAACCTAGTCTAGAGGGCGAGGGGGGTATGTATTAGGGGCCTACTATAGATTAAGTGTAAAGACTGCAGTGCTACGCATGCAGAAAACATTACCTTAAGAGGGCTATTAGAATTAAAGGTAACACACCTATAGTATAGGGTTTACTAGGATCTCTTTAACTTCCCTAAATCACTGTCTAGGATAAGGTAGATCCTTATTACCTATAATAAATACTTAGGCTTTATTATAGCCTACCTATTAGTATATAAGACTAAGTCTCTTATGCTTAGAGCCCTCTAGATAATTAAGGCCTAGGTATATAGAGAGAAAGGTCTTAATATCTATAAGTTCTAGTATAATAATAAAGCTATAGTTCTTAGCCCTAAGGTTATAAAGGCCTATAAGATATAGACTGCCTTAGTTAGAATTAAAATTAAAACACTACTACTATATATAAAAGAGCCTGTTAGAGCTGCTAAAAGAGTAGGCTATCTTGTGATTGTTAAGTCTATTAAGATATATATTAGAGTAAATCTTCCTAAGGGGCTATATAATAAGGCAGTATTTATAGCAGTCTATATATATAATATTAGCCTATAGGAATCTAATAGCTAGGAGACTCTAATAGAAATAGAGCTTAAATAGTTTTAGTAATATTTCTGCTAGTAGTAGGTAGACTCTCTAGTGCCTTTAGATAAGGCACTATAACTAAACTAGGGAGGACTCTATGTATATAGGTATAAGGTATACCTACTGCAGAGAGATTATAAGAAGGGTATAAGATAAAGGGATTATAAGGTACTTCCCTGCAGCTATATTAGTTACCTAGTAGGTTATATACCTTAAATGTATAACCTATATAGGATCTAGGTTCCTATACTTAAGTGGGTAATAACTATATATAATATATACTTTAATAAGAGCTCTTTCTATAGTAAGGCCTATAAGAAAGATACTATATAAGGCCTAGAAGCTTATAAAGTAATAGAGGTTATTAAAGAGTCTATTATAGTCTTAGATAACCTCCTTAGGTTACTTAGTATTATTACTTCTAAGGATAATATTTAACCTCTAACGTTAGCTATACTATTACCTGCAGTTAAGGATTAATAAGTAAGTCTTACTTAAGACATTAAGCATACAGGATAAGTAAGGGAGGTAGTAGATCTGCTAACTAGTACTCCTACTCTTAGGGGTAAGATTAAGTCTACTGAAAATATACCTAGGTTATTAACAGTTAATAGCGTTTCTAGTCTAGGACTATCTCTTTTTTCTATAGATATATATATAACTAGCCTATTAGCAAACAGCAGACTAGACACTAACAGCAGTTCTTAGCTACTGCCTATTAATATAGATATACTAAGTCCTAACTAATAAGTATGCTAAGCTATTATAAAACTCTAGAAACAGATATATAGTAGGTATATCTATGCAATTATGCAGTTTAATTAAAGAACTATATAATAGAAACACTCCTAGGATTACCTATTTAGCACCTTTCTGCCTAATTAGCAAAAGGTAGAGGAAGAAAGTAACCTAGGATATAGGACCCTTTATAAAGTCTTTAGAGGAGCTGTTAAGAGGGCCTATCTTAAGCGCTATTTAGCTAGTAAGACTCTTAAGTCTAGTAAGATTCTTAAGCTTTATAAGGATAACCTTGTTAACCTACTAAACTACTAGAAGGATCTTAACAAGCTGCCTCCTAAGGTTAAGGCCTAGTTTCTTAAAGCTATAGAAATAGAGATAGGTAAGATCTAGGATAAAGATATCTAGGAAGTTATTAACTGTAATCCTTCTCTTAACATCTTTCCCCTTAAATAGATCTTTTTATATAAATTTAATAAGGATAGACTCCTTAATAGATGTAAGGCATATATCTATGTATAAAGAGATTTATAGATACTAGACCCTTTATAGAGTACCTACGCCTCTACGCTTACAGTAAAGGCTTTTTAGATAGTAATAGCTCTAGTAGCTTAATTTAACCTTAAGATTAGGTAATTTAACGTTATAAATGTATTTCTTAACTTAGTTCTTAATAATAACTATAAGATCTATATTAAGCTCCTAGAGGGGTATAAGATCCCTAGCAAAATTGTATAACTAAAACGTGCTCTCTATAGCCTCTGCAATACTCCTATTCTCTAGTTCTTAACATTTATAGGAGCTTTAAAAGATCTTATAATAGTTACCTATAATAAGGAGCAGTGTATTTACTAATTAGCAGATAAGAAGGTAATTCTTATGTTTTACGTTAATAACTTTAAGGTTATCTTCTACTAAAGTTATAAGAGGGAGGTAGATAAGATTATCTCAGGCATTATAGCTAGGTTTAAGATTAAGGAAAGCCTACTAGATTACTACCTAGGTATATAAATTGTCTGTAATTAAAAGAACAGGAAGATTTACCTCCTTTAAGACGCTTACGCTAAAAGAACTATAAAGCGCTTTAACCTTACTAATAGCTAATGTCTAGCTATACTACTTCTATTCTTTAAGCTAGTCCTAAATAAAGGTTAAGTAACTTATTAATAGGTAAAACACTATTAGGAAATAGTAGGATTAGTGCTTTATTTAGCAGTAATAATAAGACTAGATATTATGTTTATATATATATAGCTCTTATGCTTTCTTACTAACCTAAGCTCTAGATATATTATTGCTGCTAACTAGTGTATTTATTACCTCTATTATATAAGATTTATTATACTTACCTATAGCTACATCCTAAGGGCTTAATCTCTCTTTATAGCTAGAGATATAAGCTTTATAGATAACCTTTTAATAAGGCGTTTATTATAGGGATACCTTATTTACCTCTTTAGAGGTCTTATTTAGTAGAAAGCAGCACACTAGAATACAGTTACTATATCTACTATAGAGGTAGAGCTTCTCTACCTTAAGCATACTATAAAGGAGGTAATAGCTCTCTAGTGCCTTTTTAGGGATATTAATCTTATGCTAGATAATAAGTAGAAAGTATACTATAATAACCTTTAGACTATACGCCTTATAGTTAATAAAAACAAATATATAACAACTTACCTATATTATATTAACATCTAGAATATATAGCTATAATAAGAGCATGCAAAAGGAAGCTTCTCTATTATATATATACCTATAAATAAGATACTAGCTAACAGGTTAATAAAGAACCTATTATACATAAAGTTTAAGGAATTCTGCTTATAGCTAAACCTTAGTAATATATAACACTTAATATAGGATAAGTAGAAATATAGAATAATTTATATTATAGGCTATACCTAGCAAGAACTTAGTAACTGCCCTATAGGGTGTACACTAAAATAACTACTTTATATATTTATTAAGGTAATAGCCTAGGGGAGCTATAAGGGTATCCCTAATAAGAGGCTTAACTACCTCTAGGAGGTAACTCTTTTGCTCCTTATAAGGAGTACTACTAACTACTATAGGTATAGCAGGCATAGCAACAATAACTGCCTTTAGCAAGATAGCTTTTATAGGCATAATATTAAATAATACTACTAACTGCTTTAGCACTACATACTTAGGAAGAGTATACAGCACCTCTATAACTATTAGCTAGGGGGTAGGTAAAGGGAGGACCTAGTCTAGGATATTAGCCTTAACCTTATAGCTATAGTTAATTAAACTGTAGATTACAGTCTATAAATTAGATAACTTCTATATAATATATTAGTACTAAATAATATAAAATGTATATAAAACTTATAGTCTGCTTTATATTTCCCTTAAGCTTATCTCTAAGCTTATCTGCAAAAGCCTATAATATAGGCTTAATAGGTATATAGTATTTAGTAGCCTAACTGCTAAAGCACTAAAGGCAGCGCCTTCTACTACCCTCTAGATAATAACTAGTACCCTAGCTATAAAGGGTAGCCTTTAAGTATAGGAGGTAGGGAATCTTACGCTCCTTTAGCTAGCTATTACCCTTCTTAAGAACTATATATATATTAGAATACTTCTTAATAGCTAATATATATATATATAACGATATACTGTATATAAAAACAGTCTCCTTTCCCTTCTTTAAGGGAGTTATAAGCTTCTAGCCTTTAAGATTTAGTTAGCTATAAGCTAATTAATAAATACTATATTACTTACGCTTTAGCTTAGGGGCCTTATCCTCACTCTTATCCTCACTATCCTCCTTACTTTCCTCCTTAGGGACCTCCTTTCTGCTCTTAGGATCTATCTTGTTATTATTATCCTTATCCTCTTCCTCTAGCTAGGGGTATAGAGACTTAATAACAAAAGGGGAATAGCCTACAAGAAGGTTATTCTTAACAGCAGCAGCAGCAATAGGGTTGTTAGGAAAGGCAAGGGTAGTAACCTTACTTATAGCAGCAATCTCCTCCTCCTTATAGGAGGTACTATTACTGTTAGCTAAAAATAAAATTAATAACTGCTAAGTAATATCTTATATATAGTAAAAAGCAGATATACTATTCTTTAACTTATTAGTTATTTTAAAATTATCTATTAGCTGTTAGTCTATTAATTCTTATTAGCAAAAATGTGTTTAAGGCATGTAAATTTAACTTAAAAACACTTACTTTAATAATAATAAGGGCTTGCAAAAGGAAGGAAGAAAATTTCACTACAGCAGGCAACAGAAATCCTACTTTTAGGCACCTCTTACTACCTTTAGCTACCCTTATTTCTGCTTTAGGATAACCCTTAGCAAAATAAGGCTATTAATAAAGGCTACCTAACATACTATAACAGCATAATTACTTTATTATTTTACAGTTACGTTTTACTAGCACTTAAGGGATTAATTCTAATATACTATTCTTATCTATTTGTAATTAATTTTAATTGCTTAATTGCTTAAACAATTAGGGGGTGTGTTATAAGGAAATCTATAGTTATTTCAGCTTATTAATTTAGTCCCCTCACATGCTTATTTATATGATATTATGTATTTAACTGCTCCTTGTTTCGTTACTTGTTAGTATAGTAGAATAAGTATCTTTTACCCTAAATCTTCTATGCCTTACTGTGTGCTCTAACTTGTAACACTTCTTTTATATTAATAATTATATCTTTACCTTCCTAAAGGCCTATAAGCTTATAGTAATAGATAAGCTATATATACTTTAGACTAAATACTACCTTAAAAGCAGTAAGAATCTCTAGTAGTTCCTTAGCCTTAAGATTATATATAACTAAAAGACTTATTACCTATAGCTCTTATAAGCTATATACGCTAAGAAGTATAAAAAACTGCTTCCTATATATACTAACATTATAGATAATAATACTATCTAGTATACGCCTATAATAAAGGAAGAGCTACTGCTATATAAAGATAACATACCTCCTATAGAGATTTACTATTATTAATATAAAGTTAGTACTATCCTTTATATTACTATAATAATATACCTAGATATTACTTTTACTATAAGTAGGCTTATAAGATTTAATTAAAACCCCTTAGATATATATTAAAAAGCTACTAATAGAGTCCTTTAATACCTCTATAAAACGTAATACCTTTACCTTTACTTTAGCGCTAAGCTAGGTAGTAAAGACAATACCTTTAAAGTTACTTCTAATATAAGCTTTAGTAATAATACTCTAACCTAAAGGAGCTTATAAGCCTTTATAATAAAGCTTTTTAGAGGCTTTATTATATAGTAAGCTAATAGATAAGATATAGTTATAACCTTAATAATAGAAGTAGAGCTACTTATACTTACTGAAGCTACTAAGGAGGCGCTTTTTATAAGCTAATTAATCTTATAACTGTAATTAAGAAGTTGCTGCTTTCTCCTCTAGTTTAGCGGCGCATCCTAATCAGGTATAGCGCCCTTACTGCTTTGCATGTATACCCCTAGCTACGCTAACGAACTGCGCCTATAAATATATTGCTACTGCTAGCTTGCAGTAACGCCTTGTTATACACTCTATAACTTCTCCTAGCACATTTATAACACTGCTGCTTCTTAGTCTCTTTATCCCCCTTTTACTTAGAATATATTTATAGGTATTATAACCTAGCATCTTTTATTTTTATGCCCTTATTCTGCTGCTCCTTATTTTGTCTCCTGCTATTTATATTTCTAGGAAACGGTAGCTAAACTAGGTAATACCCTTTTTACCTAAATTTACTTAACATTACTATAGTATTAATTAAGTTATTAAGAAGTATACTAAACGTATATATAGATAGAAATAAGTCTCTTAATATAGACTAAATATCTTAGTAATTTAGTATCTTTAGTAAGGCTAACAGCACTAATGCTACTCTATATCCCTAGTACTAAGATACTATAGATAATTAAATATAATGTCTCCTAATACCCTCTAGTTAGCTTTAATTACTATACCTAGTCTGCTATTAGTATCCCTTACTAATAATACTAAACTCTAGTGCTTGCCTTACTTTAACCCCTTTATCTATTTATCCTATTTAGTCTAATTTGCAAAATATAGGTTATAGGTATAACTTAACTACTACCTGTTATATATGTCTAGAGCTTTAACGCCTTAAGCCTTTTGTAAGTATGCTTAGGGCTATGCCTTAGGTATTATACCTATTTAATGCGTTACTAGAGTAAGAAGAGGTATAGCTAACCTAGAGATACCTCCCTTTAGGGTCTCTATAATAGCCCCTCCTGCCTAGCAAATCTAAGTTACCTAAAGGATTAAATATAAAAGGGATAAGCTCTAGGTCTTATATTTACCTTTAGTAATTTTAATAAGTAGCCTAGGAAATAATAATTTAAAGTTTAAGAGTAGTTAAAGAAGCAGTGAGGATAACCTTAGGTATTACTAATAGAAGTAAACAGAACTATTAGCACTAGCGGCTATACTAAGTCCTTATATAGTAGGCTAACCTTTAAAATTTGTTATTTTATATATATATATACTAAGGAGAAGACACCCTTACTTTTAATTACTACTTAAGTATTGCTTACTGTACTCTATAAATTATTTAACTAATACTCTTTAATTATATTAATTAATCTAGATAAGATCTATTTCTACTAACTACTAATACTAGTTATCTGTTAACAAGCACCTAAGGGAATAGGATAATAAAGCAACAGCACTAATCCCTCTATTATAGAGGAAGTTACTATAAAACCTACAATTAGATCCTATATACATTATAGAGATATAAGCTTAAGTAATAAGTCTGCTAGCCTAGCTCCTAAGGTCTACTAGCAATTAGTTAGCAGTATGTTTACCCTAAGGGATACTACCTATAGCTATAGTAGCAGTAATACTATACCTATTAAAATACCTATCCCTATAAAAGAGCCTACAAAATTAGGTATAACAGGTAAAGGTAAGGTATCTAAGACATTAGTTACTTAGTTATTAATTAAAGCGCTAACTCCTATAACTTCCTAGCCTATTACACTTACTAAAGCTTTAGCTAGATTATTATTAAAGTTATATAATAGCTATAAAGTTAAGGGAAATATAGCTAGTCCCTGATTAACTAGCAATTAAGCTAAATTTACACTAGAGACATCTCTTAAGAGGTATAGTAAAGACACTGCCTTAACCTCTATTTAGGAGTAATAGACTGCTTCATTAAGTAGTCTATAGAGAGGTAGTCTTCCTGCTTAGCTAGAATGTTATTAGTTACAGCTAATTAATAAAGGCTATACCTAAGAGGTCTCTAAACCTATTATAACTATATCTAGAATGCCTAACTCTATAATACAGTCTACTAAGGATAACCTAATATCTCTAGTATTATTATTATCTATAATATTATTACTACTAGAGAGTATTTATAATATTATAACTACTAGTATATATTAAGCTATACTTAGATAGAGTATATCTAAAAAAACTATATCTCCTAGCGCTAAGTAACTATTAGGTAACTTAGGTAAATCTAAGCCTAAGGTAACTGCTAAGCCCTATTTAACTAGGTGTATGTTATTGCTAGCGCCTTAAGAGGTTATTAGTCTTAAATATATAGTGTATATCTCTTTAATAGTAAGCCTATCTTTAGCCCTTTTAATATAAGGCCCTTGCTAGTCTTGTAGGGGCTAGGTTCCTACTAGTAGCTATACTAAGGTTAACTCTAATGTAGAGAGTAATGCTAACAAAAGCATAAACATATCTTTAGATAATAACTAACTGCTTGTTATAAGGAGCAGTCCCTTAGGCTTATAAGGCTAGCTTAGCAATAAGCGATATAGGGTATACTTCCACAAAGAATCCACAAGCGATAGCAGTGCCTCTAAAAAAATTTATAGACTAGGAGGAATATTAACTTATCTATTAAAGACTAAAAGAAGGTTACAGTAAATTGTAGAGTATAAGGAGATTAGTATAGTAAGCCCTCTACAGTTAGAGGGCGTATTGCATAAGGAGTAAAGTCTAATTTATGTTTTTATAACCTTTAACAAATTTCCCCTACACCTTACCCCTTTAAACAACTTTATTATTAAGCATACTATTATTAGTTATATAATAATATTTATAATTAAGTAGCAGCAGGTAACCCCTTAATGTTAATGCTAAGTCCTATTAGAGGTAGCCTAGCCCTCTAGTCATTCACCCCCTAAGCTAAGACTTATAAGATTACTAACAAAACCTAAACAGCTCTTTTCTAACAATAAGAATAAACTCCTACGCAATTTAAAGGAAAGAAAGCTTCTATAGAAGGAGATTTATTACTAGTTCTTAGTTATGTTCCTAGGTTAATCTATTAAATTACTATAAGTTTATTACAGTACTAACTTAAAGCCTTAAATTAAATTTAAATCTAAATTTAAATTTTTCCCCTTAATACTTATTTTAAGTTCCTTTAGACCTCTTACAAAGTTAGCATATATTAATTAATTAATTATTATTCTAATTAGTAGATAGCCTACCCTATATCTAGATAAGCTTATAGTCCAAGCTAAATGTCTTATAAAATAGCAGCTGCCTCCCTATAAAGCCTAGTCTACCTACCTAGTTTTAAAACCTAAAATAAATTTATGTGTACACGTTATATATAAAACAGCTCTTAGTTTAATATGTTATATAATTTAAAAGTTATAGGTAATATTTATAAGGCTGCAGTTACTAATAGTTCTAATGCAAAGTGCTTGTTTATAGATAAGATAAGTTTGTTACTGCTTAATAGTAATATAAAGGGCTTAAAATATAGATTGCTACTTACTGCCTATTATAAAAAGATCACCCCTAGTATACTTTATACTACCTACCTAAGTTACTTCCTAGGCTAGCGTAAGGAAGCTTTACACTGCCTGCCTAATAGCAGGGGATATATATATCTTCGTTTAAGGGCTCCCCTCTTCCCACACTACCTTCTCTTTAGAGACAGCAGGATCTTACTGCCTACAGAGACCTACAGCCTATCTTAGATAAGGACCTACTAAGGCTACTAACTGCCTTAAGATACTGCCTACCTAATAACGCTTTACCCCTTTTTATACACTTACTGTTATGTTTACTGCCTGCTCTTATACCCTAGCTTCTTCACTGCCTATCTAAAAAGTAGAATCTAACTTATTATATTAGTCTATACTGCCTACTTAATTACTTACTGTCTTCCTACCTAGCTTAAAGAGCTAGCCTCTAACTACCTTTACTATCTAGCAAAAGCTGCTTAACCTGCTGCTTAGACTGCCTGCTAAATTGTTTATAGATACTACTAACTAATACACTACCCTTACCTATATACTACTTCTGTTTACTAACTACCTTAGCTACTATGTTTTAAACTATATTCTAACCTTTCCCTTACCTAACATCCCAGTATATTTACTGCTTACCTAAAATAGACATTAGCAACTACTACATTTAGTACTCTATAACTACTAGGCTACTTTAACCTACTAGTAATCCTTCTAATACTTCCTAACACTGCAATTTTCTTACTCTTGTCTGCTACCTATCTATTTTAAAGTCTATCTAGTGTTACGTAAGTTATTAAGGTCTATATACTAGCATAATTAGGATTATATACGCTAGACGTAAACTACCTCTAAGAGAACTACCCTTAAGAGGATATAAACTACCCTTAAGAGCACTAATAATCTAGTGAAGTATGCAACTCACTAACTAGTAACTAAACAGTTAATCTATTATATCTCTTAATCTAGATAGCAGATGTAGTCGTTAATTTAACAGAAGAACTGCCCTTTAAATAAAGAACCCTAGCTATATTGCATTAAATCGCTATTGCTTGTCTAACAGGCTTTATAATAGAACTATATAAGTATATAGAATAGCCTTATATAAATAAGGGGTCCTCTCTTTTATACATATAGCTTAACAGTATATATTCTAAGTTCTAATACTTTGCTAGGTCTTATAACTAGTTAATATCTAGAAGACAAACCTTTAGAGCTATCTTAGGTATTATATCCTGCTTTACGTAAGAGTTTATCCTCTACCTCTTACCCCTTTAAGTCAGTATTACTAGCGCTTTATAACTTAGAACTTAGTCACTTCACACAACATCTTGTTAGGCCTATCCTAGTACTTATTACAACAATTATTACACTAAGCTTATAGGATAATATAGTCTTACATAAGCATAACTAAGTTTGCCTAGGATATACTAGTATAAGGGGTCTTCTACTTACTATATAGATAGTTAGGATATTCCTATAGCTACTTATTCTTTATACTTATTAATTTATTCTATTAACCCCCTACCTAACGATTGCTGCCTAACATATCTTTTGTAGTAGTAGTGTAGGGTTATAACTAAAATAGGTTAGTATATTACAGCTATATCTACTACATACTAAAAGAGCTAGAAATAGTTTACTAACAATAGTTTATTAGTTCTTAATACACTATAGTTTTAGAGCCTGTTTAAGCCGTTATTATGTATTAATTATAAGTCTAGCTCTGTTAGCAATACCTCTACTAACAACCTACACCCTATAAGGGGCGTTTACAAACGCATCTACATAGCAGCAGCCCTATGCTACCACTACAAAAGATATTAACTATAAGATCTAGTGAAGCATATTATTATTTTTACTCTAAAAGAATCTATTGCAAAGCGCAATACATACTGTAAGCCTAGTAACCTAATAACATCATTTTAAGTTATTCCAGCCTTTAACAATGTCTAGCTTACATCCTATAAGTACTATACATTAATTACTATATACCCCCTGTTAGTCAAAAAATCTAGGAACAGCTTTAATAAGTTAACTTCTATGTTAAGGACTAGAAACTAATTACGAAGCTAGATATGTTTTAAATATTTTGCTTCTGCAAAAAAAAAATTTAGGTTTAACTCTCTACAAACTAACAGGCAATAAGTAATAGGGATCTAATACTAATCACTTAAACGCACTTTAGAAACAGCCTAACAGAATGCAAAATATTTTTTAAGATAATCTAATGCAGGAGGGATAGTAATAATTTCCTTACTAAGTGCCTAGAATCATCCCTTTTGCCTTATAAGAAGAGATATATAAGGCAGATTGCATAGCATAAAAGCTTCTACTATACCTTTAAAAGGCTATCTTATATTCCTAGCATCTAATTAGGGGTTATTATTAGAAATCTTTACTAACTTATAAGTCTTAAATATAATAAGGTGTGTTTCACATAACTTATAAAGGTTAAAATATTGCTAAATGCTAAGTAGGAAGTTTTAAATTACCTTAACTGTATATATAACATATAGCTGCTGCTTGTTAATAGAGTACAGTCTAATCTAGAGAAGATAGATTTGTTGACTGTTTAATGTCTTAAACTCTAATACCTAAGGTTTTTATACTTATAAAGCTAAGCGCTACAGGATGTAATCATAAATAGTCATACCTTTAGAAGGTTTAATTATAATAAGCAAATTCAGGCTTAGGAAAATCTTTGTTCTCTTAAATATACTGTCCCTACTCTATTAACATTTTTTAGAGACTTTTAATATCTTAAAATATACGCTTGCTTAATGAAGTCTCTTATGTTAATCTTACTAGAAACACTAACTATCTATAAAGCTTTGTTATAAAGCTTTAATTAAACAATAATTACTAAAGAACATTATCTAGTTAAGATTTCAGACCTCACATTTTCTTACAGGCCTATTTAGGCTAATAACTAGCCCTAACTTAGGGTATAACAATTATAGCTATTTTTAATAAGAAATTATAAAGCTACTATTACCTATCCTAGCATATACTCTAAGTTAGCAGTGCTAGCTTTTAAGCTTAGGTTTAATACTTAAGAGATCTGCTTGTTAAAGACCCTATATCCTTAAAACATAGAGGAAAATTATATAGACATTATTTAACCTCTGCAATACTATGAAAACAGAACTAGGGATAAGAAAGCTCTTACAGAACATTTTAGAGGGAGTATATCTAACAGACAGTAAATGCTAACACATAAGGATAATTATTATTTTATTACTAACAAAACTATAATAAAGGTAGACTCCTATCTATAGTTAAATTGCAAGGTCTATAACATAGATATATAATCCCTCTTTATTAACTATATAAATAAAGGCCTGTAGAAGAAAGGAGAGTTAATTACTAACTCTTTTGTCCTTTAATCTATATTTATAGCGTTCTGCTATAGATTAGAGTAGTACTATAGTGTCTTATTAAAGATTTCTATAAACAGTAACAATTTGCTATTACTAAAAAGTAAATATCTTAAGGTTTACAGTAGCATAAGGCATATAAAGCAAAAGATTAGTAGCTTAACGCTAACAGAAGAACTAGACAACTCTCTAAGTCTAACTTAAAATATAGCGCAAAAAGTTAGCTTTAAAATACTTATAGACAGTAGTAAAAGACAAGAGAAGATTATATTTATTAATATAAGCAGTAGAAATAGACATAAGTAGGTTAAAGAATTTTTTTAGGATTTAATAATAGAATATAGGGTAATGCCTTTCTCTATAAGGAAATACCCCCTTCTTTCTATAGAATGCTATAAAGAAATCGTCCTATAAAATTAGGAGTCTATCCTTTTAGTAGATAATAGTTATATTAACTCTAGAACTATATTGTAGTATACATTTTTGCTAAAGAACTAAGGCTGCTTAAAACTTTTTACTTTATAACTTTAAGCATTATTAATTAGTTAAAGTTAGGAATATAACTAGAAATTAAGTAGCCTAAATACTTAAAGAAGCGAAACTTAGTTGCTGCGTAGTATTAAGATTTTACTAGCGGCTATATTAACCTACTTAGTGATTTCTGTTACTACATAGTATATAATATACTACAGGGAAGTTAGGATAATTAGCAGTATAGCAACATAAAAGCCTTAAAAATAACAAATTAGTTATTATTATTCCCTATTCTAAACAATTTTATTAAATTTGCTTGCTATAACTATAGTCTATTAGTCCTAGCAATAGCTGCTCACAAAGCAGTTATCTCCTTTCTTACTAATAAGATCTAGAACAGGATTAAGGATAGGTTCTAGTCCTAGCTTAAATCCTAGACCCTGTTCTTAATCCTGTTCTAGATCCTGTTCTAGATCCTTAAGTCCTAGACCCTATTCTTAATCCTGTTCTAGATCCTTAAGTCCTAGACCCTGTTCTTAATCCTTAAGTCTTAGACCCTATTCTTAATCCTGTTCTAGATCCTTAAGTCCTAGACCCTATTCTTAATTCTGTTCTAGATCCTTAAGTCCTAGACCCTGTTCTAGATCCTTAAGTCCTAGACCCTATTATAGAACCTGTTTTAGATCCTTAAGAACAGGATCTAGAACAGGATTAAGGACAGGATTAAGAATAGGGTCTAGGACTTAAGGATCTAGAATAGGATCTAGGACTTAAGGATCTAGAACAGGATTAAGAATAGGGTCTAGGACTTAAGGATCTAGAATAGGATCTAGGACTTAAGGATCTAGAACAGGATTAAGAACAGGGTCTAGGACTTAAGGATTTAGAATAGGATCTAAAACAGGAGCTAGAACAGGATCTAGAATAGGATCTAAGACTTAAGGATCTAGAACAGGATTAAGAACAGGGTCTAGGACTTAAGGATCTAGAACAGGATCTAGAATAGGATCTAAAACAGGAGCTAGAATAGGATCTAGAACAGGATCTAGGACTTAAGGATCT
>PJEX01000087.1:125818-139188 GCA_005350895.1 Colletotrichum tanaceti
AGGATCTAGAACAGGATCTAGAACAGGATCTAAAACAGGAGCTAGAACAGGATCTAGAACAGGATCTAGGACTTAAGGATCTAGAACAGGATTTAGGACTTAAGGATCTAGAACAGGATCAAGAACAGGGTCTAGGACTTAAGGATCTAGAACAGGATCAAGAACAGGGTCTAGGACTTAAGGATTTAGAACAGGATCTAGAACAGGATCTAAAACAGGAGCTAGAACAGGATCTAGAATAGGATCTAGGACTTAAGGATCTAGAATAGGTTCTAGAACAGGATTACTATTCTAGATCCTATTCTAGATTCTATTTAACTCCCTTCTTAGCTCCTGTTCTCCTATAACCTAATTTATATGTTATAAAGTCTAGTTTCTTACTAGAGAACTTAATAAGCCTCTTGCTGTAGACTAATCTATTCCTAACATTACTAAACAAGAGAAGTAACTAGCATAGCATGTAGATAAGACTAGTTAAGATCTAGGGAGGAAAGACTCTTAAAAAGGATTTACTATATAAAGAAAGTTATTATAGTGTTAGGAGTTTTATACTGCTTTAGAGAAACTCTATAAGCAGGATTAATATTAATTATAAGTATAATTTATCTACTAGTAGGTTATACTATTACACTTAAACCTTAACTACATAACATTAACCTCTAACTTTACTGCTAGTTATTCTTTCCCTATAATCTAGCAGCAATCTCCTTACTAGAAGCAGGTATACAGCCTCCTTCAGCAATTTAGCTCTAAGGTATTACTATATAATTTAACTTACTAGATTAGCCCTAGATTTAGGGAAATTGCGCTTATTTAAAGATATATACTTATATTGCCTGTGCTTATAGCAGACTTAGATATACAGGTCAGCCCTATACTACTGTCTTATCTACTCACAACGCTACATAATGTTTTTAATCGCTTTGTCGCAATTTTTGTTAGTTCTATCTCTTTTCTTTAGCAGATACTGTTAAAGAGGCATATTAACTTATTACTTATTAACTTAATTAAGTGTTATGTTAAGTCTTATACATAAAAGTAGACTAGGTATATAGTATGCTGTATTATGTATGTATAAGGGTTAGCGTTTAATAACAGAATTTAATTTTAAGCTTTTTACTATTCTCTTCCCCCTACATTTGTTTTAAAGTAGGCATACTGTACATATATATATATAACGTATTATATAGAAGTAGAGCTATATCTAGATCTAATTTCTAATTATCTACTTTAAGAGGATATTCTTACAGCTGTTTGTAGACAATTTTAGTGTTAGAAGTTATATAGGACATACAAACTGCTGCTTATTATATAATTCATAATACCTTTATGTTTTTAAAAGCAGTAATTAGCTTGTTATACAATTACTAGCAAGAAGGGGTAAGGATATATTAATAACCTATAGTTAGAGGAAAGGTACTCTAGATATATATATACTATGTATATCACAAGCCTGCTAGATAAGATAACATGTATTTAAGGAGCTAGACAGAAAGCTGTCTTATAGATGTAAGGTTACCTAAAGCAGGCATTTTTCTTTTTTAATACAGTTATCCCTAGTATTTCTATTATCTACTGTTAAAGTCTACCTATTAGCAAATATAGGTTTCTTATAAAAACGTCTATGTCTTCTTATATAGATTCGCTATATAAACTGTTAGCTAAGTGCTTACTTTTGTATTGCTTGTTACTAGAGTATATAAACATATAAATTTAATAATAGGAAGGCGTTATAATAGAAACTAAGAACACTTTTATATAGTAGGGGAGTTAGGTCTAGGGATACTATCCTTAGCAGACAACATAATAGAGTTACTTATATTCTAATTAAAACAATATATAATTATTTTACTGTTACTGCTAGTAGTCCTTAGGTATAGTATCTGCTTTATAGAGGCTTTCCTATAAACATAGGCTACTCTAGATAATAGTTTTACACTACTCTTCTTAGCTGTAACATTAAGTCTAACTACTACAGCTGCTAAGCAGGTAGCCTTAATTTCAGTTATTAAATCTTAAGGCACTAGGCTGTTTGTAAGGCTTGTTTCCTGCAGATAAGGCCCTTATGCTAACAACTTCTCCTGCTTAACGCTACTACTTTCTTTATTAGAGTTAGAGAGGAGGAAGGTAGCTATATAGTTCTATATAAGCCTTAGCTAAGGTAAACTCTTGCTTACTAGGATAAGCTGTAAAGGGGAGAATACTAAGTAAAGCTTTAAGCTTATAATGCTTCTAGGCAGTTTAACTATAACCCCTTAATTATTACAGTATGTTTAAGGGCTACTTAGTTTAAGTATACATCACTTTCCTTACAAACAGACACACTAAAGGTATAAACCTACTCTACATAGTGTTACTATTAAAAGAAGCTACTCTATATACCTCTAGTTATAAAGATTAATAATACTCTAGCTAGTAAATAGAGCTAGAAATAGGTGTTTCTAAGTATAATAATAAGGTTTATCTACTTACTAGTGCTATCACTAAGCGCTATAACTCTACTTATAGTAGAAGTAAGTAAATACTACTATAACTAGAGGAATAGGGGTAAAAAGGTAACTCTATTGCTTTATTTACTACTTACTATATATATAATTACTATAAAAATAGATTTTTAGAGCTTAATATAGAGTAATAAAGGCTAGGAGTTAGAATAGGATCTAGTAGACAGGATATATAGCGACTTAACGTGCTTACTGTATAGCTAGGATAGTAACTCCTAACAATAAAAATTTAGGCTCTTAAGATAGAATTACAGTAGCGTTAAAAGTTAGATAGTTAAGAATACCTTCTATAAAAGGTTAGAACCTACTCCTATAGGAGATAGATATAGACTATACAGATAGACTACTTAGTAGTATAAGAAAGCTTCTTATTATATAGCTAGGAAGGCTTTTAACTAAAAGCTAGAAATAACTTCTACGTTATTGTCGCAGGTGCGCTATAACTAGCTTTCTAGGCTATAGCTTTTAATTACATT
Organism: Colletotrichum tanaceti; assembly: GCA_005350895.1. Taxonomy (NCBI): domain Eukaryota; kingdom Fungi; phylum Ascomycota; class Sordariomycetes; order Glomerellales; family Glomerellaceae; genus Colletotrichum; species Colletotrichum tanaceti. Next base: position 128,799 of record PJEX01000087.1, read on the forward strand.
AATAGGAGCTAGAAATAGGTCTTTATAGGGTCTATACATAGTATAGTAAGGTGCTTACTATATAGCTTAGATAACTTATCTTAGGATCTTAGGAGCCTAACAGGCTCTTAGCATATTCTAGACTTTTTATATAGTAATAGGGAGCTAAATATAGATCTTACAGTCACTATAAGTAGTAGAGAAAGAAAGCTCCTTATTATATAGCTAGGAAGACTAGCTAGAACTAGCTCTTAGTAAGAGTTAGATATAGAGTATATAGATAAGGGAGGCAGTAAGACTAAGATAAGCGTCTAAAACTAATCTTAGGTAGGGCTATAAAGTAATAGGTACTTACACCTAAACCTAATATTAGTTCTAAGCTAAGCTAAAATAAAGAATTTAAATATATATATACTATAGAAGCTAATATTAGTATATCTAGTCTATAGATACACCTTAGACCTCCTATAAATGCAGCATATAGTATACCTAATGTATATATAGAATACCTTAATGTTAGGAGGAGTATGTATTATCTAATTAGTAAAAACATAACTACTATTATAGATAATAGTATTAACTATAGGTCTAGAGTAAATGTTTTTAATATACTAGATATAGAAAAAAGACTAAGTTTATACTTTATATATAATATATATAAAACTAGTAAGCCTAACTTAGTAAACGTCTTTAGTTTCTCTAGCGCTATATTCTTTTATTATATAAACTATAATATCTTACTTAATAGCTATAGATATCCTTCCCTATAAAGCTAATCCCCCTAGATATTATATAGCATATCTTTAACTATAGTAAACCCTATATCTAGTCCTAATTTATATAATACTTACATACCTAGTATTTATTCTTTAATCCTAAGCTATACTATTATAATATTAAGTATAGTTAGTATTCTACTATCTTTAAGACTATTACCTATTATATAGATATATATATAGCTCTTACTATACTTAAGTATACCTACTAAGCTAGTGCTAACTATAATAAACTAACTACTATATATATAATAGAAGACTAATAGCCTAGCCCTTTTCTTATTATAGCCCTATACCTAGCTACTTTAAAAGGCTATTATAAGATTATTTTATTTCTCCTTAATTATAGTATAGATATTAATAGGACCCCTAACTACTAACTATATACTCCTGTCTTTATATCTCTTCTTAGCTAGGATATAGAAACTTCTATAATCCTCCTTTACTGTAGTATATAACTTAAGTCTCCTAAGTTTAGGATTAACATACTCTACTAAGTAGTTACTATAGGACTAACTAAAGTTATTACCTATCTAATTAAGGAGAAAGGACTAGGGGTAGACTAGGTTAATAGTAATAGGGATATACTGCTAATCTACTTACTGCTATTACTATTGCTAGAGATAGTTATAACTTACCTAGTGTAATTTAGGGTAGATATAAACTAGATAATAATAATTAATATATAGTATATAATACCCCTAAGTATAGTATATAAAGATAGTATGTTCTCTATAGCTCTAGCTCTTTTAGAAGCTAGAGTAGATACTACTAGTAAGTTAGATAGCTTAGTAGAGGAGGCTAACCCTACGCTTAGTATCTATAACTAAAAGCTACTTAAATTAGTACTATTAGCTTAGCTTAAGGAAAGAAATAGGAGATTAGTAGAAGTAAAGTAGTAGCTTATTATCTATCTTATTAAGTTAGGCGCTAACCTAGATATAATAGTCTACATTTTAGCATACTATAACTAGATAGGGCCTCTCTTACTAAAGTCTATCTATATAAAGCATTATTAGGAGGCTAAGATATTACTCTCCTTAGGCCTCTTAGATATTAATTAATATAACTTATATAGTATAATAAGCCTTACTTAGATACTCTCTATATACTATAGGGACCCTTTTATAGCGTTAATTCTATTATATTATAGTGCTAAGATAGATAAGGAGGTATTAGGTACTATAATAGATAAGCTAGTGCAGCTAGCAGATATATAAGATAATTAAGGTATAATTAGCCTCCTAACATAAGAGCCTAAGCTATTAAGGATATTCTATATATTATACTTATACTATTTTTAGGCTGCATTAAGAAGCAGTAATATAGTAGTAATATAGTTTCTATAGGATTTACCTAGGTTAGTTATATATATAGTTATAGAGATACTAAAGTATAGGATTAGTCTAACTAAAACAGGAGTTATTAAGGTATTATAATTTAATAAAAATAAGGAGAGAATGCTAGGACCTATTATTATAGATATATTTTTATAAGGTTACCTTAAGGTAGGTAGAGAATACATAATGCAGCAGTTAATAAGAAAGAAGTATTATATAGACATTATTCCTAGTAGTAAAACCTATCTAATAATAGCTATATTTACAGTAGAACTAATAGATTTATAAGAATAGCTAAACAATATCTATTTAAATAGGGGGATAATTATATAAAACATAAATATATATCCCTAATAGTAAGTAATAGACATTCTACCCTTTATATAGTAGAGGCTATTATCCTATATAACATTCTTAGATAGGTAAGACTAAAGGGTCTATAGCTATAAAAGGCTATAAATTATAATATTCTATACTTATAACTAAAGTTTAGGGTTATATCTTCCTTATAAATTTCTTAAGTATATTACTATAGGTTTCCTAAGTAACTTTAAAGACATAGAATCTCCCCTTAATTAAAGCTCTCTAACCTTAGATAACTTAGCTATATAGCTCTTTAACATATTATTTATTAATAAAAATAAGCTTAATAAGCTAGTAGAAGCTATCTAAATTAAGTAAGAGTATCTATAGAAAAGGGTATATATTAATAGTTATAAGTAATTCTACTATCCTTTATTACTAGTATTTACTAATATAATAAAGGTAATAGTAACCCTACTATACCTAATAATAGCTTTATAGCGCTAGATATACTAGAAGTATATATAAGGTGTATAGACCTTTAGCTAGAAGTAGATATAGTAATTAAGGTAACTATAGGAGTTAATACTATGTCTAGTCTTATATAGGAAGTTATATAGGAGGTTATAAAAAATTAGTAGCCTATTACTATTTCTATAAAGTTTAACAGTAGTAATAAAGTAGTATTTATTATATATATCTTACCTTAATATAGATATACTATCTAGGAGATAATAAGGTTACTTAAGAGATTCTACTATAATACTAAGAGAGTATAAAGATAGTATATAAATACTAGCTATCTTTAAAGTTATATATATAAGAGGATATATATAATAGTAGTAAGATATAGTTAAATTTTTAATATAGCTATTAGAAGGCTTAACTTTAAAGTGCTTTTATATTATAATATATATTATAGTAATTATATTCTTATAGTTATATAGCTAGAGTATAGTATTAGTAAGATTCTATAGTAGTAACTACTTAGAGACTAGTTAGAGTTAAGATCTAGAATAAATAATCTATTAACAAAAGAGCTAATCTATATGTTTAACTTATAAAATAATAGGATTAAAAAGTAGCTACATTATATAAGTCTAGACAAATTTGCTTACGCGTTTGTATATTAAACTTAGGTAGCCTACTAAGAGCTAATAACCCTTCTTTCTGTTATTAGTCTAATCCTATAGGTCCTATAGGGTTGAGCGGACTAGTTAGGTAGAGAAGCTTTTATGTCTGTGAGCAGGCGTTTTATACTAGATATACTAACAGAAGCCTAGCTTTAGTCTAGGGCTAGGCTAGCCTTATTGTCTTTAAGCTTTTTTAAGGCTTAGATAAGACAAGCTGTGTCCTCCCTCGCAATCTGCTTTCTAGTTCCCTTTAAAAAAAAGGCTATTTTATTAATAGACTAGGTAATTAGCTAAGAAGACTTCCTTCTAGTCTTTAAGTTGCTTAGCGTCTTTATTACTAGTTAATAGGATAGATCTAGTAGCTGTCCTATTTGTTGTCTTTAGCCCCTTTGCTTTTAAGGGGGTATTAATCTAGCTTCCTGTAAGTTTAGGCTAAAGCAGCTAGGCCTTAGTGTTGCAGTAGCGCTTTACCCTTAATGTTAGAGATAGCTCTAGAGGTAACATAGAGCCTTAGTTAGGGTTGGTGGGAGGGGTTAGCATTAGTCTAGCGCCTGCTAGAGGCTATAAGGCTATTATAGGAGGGTTCTAGAGAAAAGATATTAATAATCTTTAGCTATGAAGAGACTTAATAGGTTACTACCTCTTTTACTAAAAGTAAATGCTAAGAAAACTTAGGCAATAGGAAAGCTAGATACCTAGTATAAAAGCTAGACTTAGTAATAGATCTTTAGTATAGCTACTAGCAGCATAACGAATAGGGATAAGTGTAGTTAAGTTAGCTTCTTTAGTTGACGTTTCCTTAAGACATCGCTGCTTTATAGGAGGCTAACTAGAATAGGACTGCTTTATAAAAAAGAGCTTATGTTTAATCTACCTTTAGAAACCTAAATCTAAGCCTATTACTAATAGTGTGCTAAGAAGGCTTATAGCTCCTCTAGGGTTCCTCTTGCTAAGCCTTGTGGTCTAGAGGAAAACTAGCTAGATGATATTAGACACTACCTGCAACCGCTAAGCCATAATTTTTCGTGCTGAAATTCCTATTCATTTTCTTTTGCCTAAGCTTCTTGTTCTCTAAGGGCCTCTAAGAAACGATTTACTTATACTTAATGCTACCTAACGCTGTGAATTCAGATTCTTTGTTAATGTAGCTGTATTTACTAAGAGTGCTAACAGTATTAATTATGTTTGGAGTAACGTAGATCTCATAAACGTAGGTAGCGCGTTTAGACATTATAAAAGTCCCTGCTACGCTTTCGCTGGTGGAAGTAGAAACATAGCTGTTATTGTCCTGACTCTTTGCGCTGTAAGTACCTTTTGTGTGGTTGAAGAGGCTAGTGTTTAGGCTCTGAACTCTGAACGTGGTCTGACCCTTAGGGAGGAAACCCCTAGCGTTTTTGATCTCAGTAGGCGACCTGTAATTGCCACGATAGATGTATACTACATTAGTGGGCGCCCTATTGCATAAAAAAGACTAAATTTAGGTTTTAATAAAGAGAGAAAGAAGAAGTAGACAGTGTCTAAATATTTAGATAAACTTTAGTAGAGTGTAAACAAAATGTGTAAATAAGTTGTAGGTAATAATTAGAAGGATGAGAAAGGAGGCAGCAGAGTGCTTAATAGAGTTTTTCTGATTTGTTCTGTTTTTTAATTTGTTGCTGTTTGGTCTAAGTAGAGATAGGTGGTGGCAAGCTGATTTATATTGTTGTTCCTAATTGCAGTTGCAAGCCCCTAGTGTGTATTATATAGATAAAAACGTCTATTTCTAACCTAGAGGTTAATTAAAATTGTGTTAAGCATAATTGTAAATTAAAGCGGTTTGCCTTATTAAATGAAGTAGCCTTATGTAATTAGAGTCAGTGAAGCTAGTGTATATAGAGTTCTAGACGATTATATCTATTGCAACTTCCTTTGAGTTAATCTATCTCTACGATAAGGGCTAGGCTAGCGTGGGATGTTGACAACAATGCCTTGCTAATTGAACTAACCTGCTGCTGCTTAACGATATAGTATATTGCTTTTAAGTAACTATAAAGGCTAACTTACATTTAGTTTTAGGTCTTTCTAACCTAGACTAGAATATGCCTATACTTAACTATCTTCTACTACTCTGCTATATGTTAGAGCAACTAATAATATTAATAGTTAACTAAGAATACTTAGCTAACTTAAGATAGTTTGTTATTAAACTGTTAACTAACTTAGTACTTTTTATTTAACTAATTTTAACTATTTAGAAGTTATAACTATAGATTATAAAACAGATTAGTGTTATTTTTATACTCTCCCTAGGCTTACTATAAGTAGTTACTTTACTAAAACTCTATAGGATCTATAGCTTAATGCTTCTAGTGTATATATTATCTCTATTATCTAAGTATACTATATTAGCGCCTTTAATAGAGATATTACTTATAAGTAACCTCTAGATTAAGATGATATCTACTACTAATAGTTATAGTCTTAATTACTAATCCCCTACTCTAGTCTAAAGGTAAGGCCTACACCCTTATCCTATACTCTAGCGTGCTATTACTATAACTATTAATATTAAGATTCCCTACCCTTATTAAGGCTCTTAGCCTCTCTATAGGTTAGTATCTAAAAGTATATTACTTAAATTAATTAATAATAATAGGTATATCTAAGCTAGCTATAGGCCTAAATATATATACCTATATAATATAAGGGAAAGCTAGTAAAAAGCTATATATAAGCTTAAGCTTTTATAGTCCTTTAATAATATATAGTAATACTGCTAGTATAGATATTATCCTACTATTTAATCTTAATAGGCTGTTATTAACTTATAGTATAGAAATAGGTATTATTAAGGTAAAGAATAATACTTAGTTATTATAAATATTAAATATTCTACCTTTATAGAACCCTTTATTCCCTAAGTATCTAATAACTAAAAATCCTCTTATTAGGATACAGTTTTAAGTATATTACTTAGTATATCTATATATTACTAAGAAAACCTATAACACCTATTAGGGTTTAGCTAATAGTAGAAGTATTATAGACTATAATACCCTACTTTACTTAGTTATTAGATTAAGGCTAGTTATTCCTAAATTACTTACTTTACTATTTATCCTATATATTTATACCCTCTATTAAAGAGTCTTATCCTTCTACTTATTATACCTTCTATATTCTACCTTCTAGAATCTACCTTTTATATACTTATATTCTAGTTCTATTAATACTAGGTAATATACCTAGTTCTATATACCTATAGTCTCCTTAGCGCTTAGTTTAGTCTCTTTCTCTTATCTACCTCTTAGTCTAAAGTCTAAGATAATGTATAAGAGCTAGTAGACTAACTACCCTAAAACTATATAAAAGTTAAAGCAGTAAGACCTAGGTATACCTAATTAGGTACATAATATATAGTTTCTTATTAAAGCTACAGTTAAACCTAAAATTACTTACTATAACTACCTACTCTATTACTTTAAGCCTAATATACTTACTAGCTTAAACTTAACTAGATTATAATAGTTAATCCTAGAATAGTACTAGGGTCCTATTAGGGTTCTTTAGTTTAGTAGGATATACTAGTAGGATATACTAGTAGGATATACTAGTAGGATTTCTAGAAGGATACTAAGATATTAAAAGTAGGTTAGGATAGTTAACTGCAACATAAAGTAAAAGCTTTAGTAATAAGAAACCTATCTTATTATCTCTTATTCTATATAATATAGTTATACTAGTTAGTATACTACTAGCTAAGCTATAAAATATACTATAGATAGGGTTTAAAAGATATAAGTTATATTAGGGGCTTTAAAAGATTATTATTATTATTATTATTATTATTATTATTATTATTATTATTATTATTATTATTATTGTTAGTGTTTATAAAGTAAGATTATTAAAATAATTATTTAGTAATGAACGCTAGATAGAGGTATAGGCTAGTCCCTACCTATATAAGGGGGATATTTAAAACTATAAGGTTAATAATATAACTATAGGTATAGGTTATAGTCCCTATCTTACTAATAAAGGATAGGCTATAGCTGTCTACCTAGTCTACTATATCTCTCCCCCTATCCCTACTCCCTAATCTAAGCTCCTAAGAGTAGTAGTATACATTAAAATCCCTAGCTATAATAGCTCTTTATAGCAGCCTATAGTTATCTATAAGGGTTGTTATTATATAATTATAAGGGCCTCCTAATAGCCTGTATATATTAACTATAGTAATTAAGTTATTAACTATAAGCAATAGGATATCCTTTATCTAGATAGGTCTCTAATGCTAGGCCTTCTACCTTCTTCTTTTCTATATATAGGTTATAACCTTAGGTCTAATAACTAGCTTAAGGTGTAATTATTAGGCCTATATATTCTTCTATCTTATCTAGGTAAAGACCTTATCCTTAATTAAGGTAGCTAGATCTAGGGTATCCTTATTAATACTCTATAATTTAACTAGGTAGCGTAGGACTATATAGGTAAATTAATTTATAGTATCTCTATCTAGAAAGCTCCTAGGTAGTTAGCTAGCTTATGCTTATTAGTAAGGAGTTTTTACTAGATATATTTATTTAAAGGCTTTAGTAAGTATCTAGTTATAATGTAGTAGATATAAGGGATATCTACTAACTAGAGGTTAAGGGCTTAGTAGACTATCTAGCGTAAGGAAAAAGAAGTATTCTTTTAGGTAGCTAGTAGGCCCTCCTCTATAATGTATATAAAGACCTATAGGTCTTCTTTTAGCTAGGGCTAGGTCTAGAGTTTTACCTAAAGTTTAGCCTATAGGCTAGTTTAGGATTTAGATGGGGTCTAAAGCTTTAGCTAGTACTAATATTATAACAGTAGCCTAGCTTATAGTTAGTATTAGAGTAAACTCTATATTAATAAGCTTCTTTAGAGCTTAAATTATATAGGCTATAGCCTCTTTTATAGTTTCCTTTATAGAACCCTTAAAGCTACAGATAACATTATTAATAGACTATATAATAGTTAAGAAAATATCCTTATAGGCCTTATATTATCTAGCCTCCTTATTAAGGGTAGATAGAATAGACTTAGTAGTAGCCCTATAAGAGGTTAAAATTAGATACCCTTTTACTGTTAAAGGAGCTATATTAGAGGCATTAGGTTAAGGCTAGGCCTTAGTAGCTAAGCTTTAGTATTATAGTAGTATTTAGGTTTTAAGGTAGAGGTTAGCTCTAGAGGTTACCTAAAGCCCTATTTAGGGCCTACTAATAGGACTAGTAGTATAATATCTATAGCTATATATTAGTAGGAGATATTCTTAAGTACTATTACCTTAATACTAGTAGTAAAGCTATTAATAGCATTAAAGCCCTCTACTCTTACTATAGGGGTATTATAAAGTTACTTACTATATACACTAATATATAGTTCCTAAACTTTAGCTTTACTAACTATAAATATTAGAGAATCCTATATAGTTCTACTACCTAATATTCTACTAAAATTAGTGTTTAGTAGATTAGGAAATTAAGTAATAGCTATTACTAGTAGGGGTTTATATCTCTTTTATAGTTACTATTTACTAGTACTAGTACTAGTGCTAGTATCCTAATTAGTATATTATCTACTAGGCTAAAAGCTTTATAGATAATATAGTATTAGAGGTTAATCTAAGGTCTTATTTAAAGTTTAGATAATTAGATATAAATTAGCTATACCTATTCTACCTTAAGATAATTTTCTTACCTATATTATAGCTAGCCTTAATTAGTACGCTTATACTTTCCCTAGTTAACTATATAAATAATTAGAGTTATAATAAATATAGTAACTAGTAAGATTATATTAACTATAGTAGAATAAATAAAGTGCTAGCTAGACCTTAGCTTTTAAACAGTTAGATACTATATTTACAGCCTAGCTAGCGTCTAAGGACTTTCTATTAGTCTATTTTTATATTCCTACTTCCTACTTATCCTAATAGAAAATAAATCCTAATAGAATAGATTACTATTCTTTTTTTTCTAATAGTCTATATAGAACCCTAGTAAGAAGTCTAAGTTTATAAGCCCTAAAGAGCTTAATAATGTCTATAGGGGTCTATAGGAAGCTATAATATATTTCTATAATAATAATATATAGTAAGGCAGTAGGGAGGTAGGGGTTAACGGGAAAGTATAATTACTTATAATTTATAGATATAAGAAGGAAAAAAAATAGGAGTAACCTCTAATAAGAAAGACCTTATACTAAAGTAACCTTTTATAGGTCCTTTATAACGTTTCTACTAGGTTTAGATAGGTTATAAGACCTAAGGTATTACTTTTTTACTAATTATTATAGTAATCCTATATAGGGGTTCTATCTAACCTAATATAGTAACCTACTATTAGTAGTAACTTCTATAAACTACCCCTATAATTCCTTACTAAAACCCCTTTAGTATAGCTATAGTATATATAACCTAGTAAACTTAAAGTCTAATTAATAAATAAAGGTACTACTATATAAACCCTATCTTTACTACTTTTAGGGAATAAATAGTTTAATTATAAGCTATAAGTAAAGAATAAACCTAGATATAAGTAAAGAGAACCTATTAGTAGGATAGAAGCTAAGCTAGTAGAAGCTATAAATAGTAACTATCTTATTCTATATAATGGCTTCTACTAATACTTAAGTTATATAAATATAGGGGACTACCCTTTAGTAGATATACTCTTACACTTTTAATACTTATTACTAACCTCTTAATTATATAGATAGGTATAGGAATATAAATCTAGATAAATAGGGGTATAATATATATAGGTTATAGTTTAGAGTCTAGATTTAAGCTTTAAATCTATATAAAGAGACTAGCTTTAGACTATAAGGTCTAAGATAGTTATTATTACCT
>PJEX01000088.1:0-63568 GCA_005350895.1 Colletotrichum tanaceti
GGGGGGGGGGGGGCAGCCCTTGGCAAGCCAAAGTAAGCCCCCCAGATGAATGGAGCATCAGTGTCAAATGCAGATGAGATGGGCGACAGGCAGCTCGGTTACGGGCCAAGGGGGGGTGCAAAGCTTTGCCGCGCTGAGCTTGACGAGCTTGACGAGCTTGTTGGAGATGGAAACGAGCTTGACCACTTGGCGAATGTCTTGGGCAAGGAGAGGGCGACCGCAGCTCTTGTCGAAGCCCGTCCGTCCGTTTCCGAGGTTCGTCGAGTGTCTGTCTGTACCTGTATCGTGGAAAGCCAGGATTTCCCGGAAAAGAATACGGGTAGGATACGGGATGAGGGCGGCCAGATTGGGGTAAGGCTGCCTCCTCCATGGGTTCGTGGTGATCACAGCTATACCCGTAGTGTATGTATCCGTATCCGTACTTACTACGGATACAGGACTAGGTAGCAGAAGCAGAAGCAGAAGCAGAAGCACAAGCAGATTGCGGCATGTGCTAGCAGTTCAAGCTTAACAGGGATAGACGTGATCCTCTGGGGCCCCGGAGAGGAGTCCCGTGACTCCCGCCTCTCTCTCTCTCTCTTTCTCTCTCTGCCCCCGGATGCCCCAGGTTACGGAGAGCGGGGCAGACAACGAACAGCCTCCGGGATGTGAGTGGCTGTTGGGGCTCAACCGCCAAGATATGGGCCGTTCTTTGCTAACGAGGGCGGCGCGTGATTTGCTGCGGGATGCACGCGTCCATCGCTGAGTCACGGGCTTCACGGTTAATCCACAGATCCAGTACCTAGGGGACAGACAGGTTTTGCCAACTGAGAGTAGTTTAGGAGAGGCAAAAGAGCAAGGCCGAATGGGCATGGGGGGTTGAATGGACTGGACACTGGTTGAAGACAGGGGGGGGGATGAGAGTAGCAATGCCGAATCAAGTCTAGTCTCTTCACTCTCTGCATATGCATCGACAAGGAACTTTACAGGGGAGAGAGATACACGTTGGACAGCCCACAAACGGGAGTCTCGACCAGGCATTCGTTTGTTTGGAGCCAGCCGGTAATTAATAGTAGCCATCCCACACGCACTCGGTCTGTTCGGATGTCCTCCTGGGTCCTGGGCCGGTCTGGCTGATTTCTGCTCCAACCAGCAGCTCGTTTGTCGGACCATCATCCCATCACTATGATTCCTAGTATGTACGTGTAGTACCTACCTATTCAGCCCGGTGGATTCTGTGGAGAAGAAACGGGGGGACTCGGAGCCTGGAAGATGGGGAAACATTGGGGGATCGCGCGGGGGTGTGTGGGTGTGTGGGTGTGTGGGTGTGCATGGATGATGGCCGTGAAATGAGGGGACGGAGGGCTCGGCGTGGAGACGGATGAGAGACGGATGAACCACCAACAAGTTGACAACCTTTCAAGAGGCAAATAGAGTCTTGAGCAACAGTTGCAACTGGATCAAGACCGATTCCCTGCTCCTGTGACGGTTAGACCGTGTCTCTCAATCCGACGCTTGGCCGTAGCGCCGGATAAGTTGTAAGTGACTTACTTGTAAGTGTGTACTACGTAGCTTAGGTCTCTTGTTCCATTCATGTCTGAATCACTCTTGCAGTCTTCCTCCAACAATTCAACCCACATACTCTAGACATCTACGCATAATCCGTCCGTCAGGTGAACGAACACCTTGTCAGAGGCATCGATGACCGGAACAGGTGAGACAATGGCCCCGATTCGAACAAACCCGCCAAACACGGCTGACGTGACCACAACACCCCTAACCCAAGTCATCCATCCTTCACCACCACCACCACTTCCATCGCCCCAACTTTGTGGCAATACTACGATACGCCAGAGGGCTTGGCATCGGGCACCGAAGCTCGCTCATTTGACGGAAAAACTCAACTGCGTTTTCTGACCTGAAGAAAAACAGATTGCACTAGTCTGGCTCTACCAACCCTCTATCCTATGCTCTATGATCTGTCCAACTTCTTTCACCATTCACGCACTCTGGCGCGCCCCATCTGATCCGGTTCACGGCCGATGATTTCGCCCATTCGTCGACACGTGCGCGCGCGCGTACCTATATTCCAAAGTATCGGTGAGGCACAGAGACAGTAGGGGCGCTAAACGATGGCCCCTCGCTCAACCAACCTCGACCAGCATCATGCGATGCCACATACCGCCGCGCCTCTCACTCCCTCCTCGACTCCCTCCTCGACTCCCTCCTCGTCTTGCAGCTGTTTGCTTACCGGACCCGAGCCCTTGGGCCCTGCGAGACCTGTCACGCCCTGCACACTGCCTGCACACTGCCGCCCGCCATTTCTGGCCGTCTCTGCGCATATATTTCATACCAATGAAGCAGCTAGGTAGCCGATGAACCGTGCCGCTTGGTCGGTCGCCGGCAACATGGGACTCGGATGGATCCACAAGGCCTGTCACGTTTCTCTTCCTTTCCCCCTTACACCCCCCTCAGCCTCAAAACATCGCAAGATGCTAGGTAGTCTAGCGAGATAATCGTGGGGCCTTGCCTCCCATTCTCTCTTTCTCACACACACACACACACACCCTTTCTCTCTATCTCTCTCTCTCTCACTGCCTTTCTCGGCATGCGACCCTTGGTATGGAGCCGCCGCACCGCTTGCTTCCTCATCGCCATCGAGACCCGTTCTCGTGGGACGGATGACAGGACGGTAGAATTTCGTCTTCCAAGGCCTGACGTTGAAAACACTTGCAAGCCACCTACAAGAGCCTCTCTCTGTGTTTCCCACCCTCTTCCGTCCAAAATCACGCCCCCCTCTGTGACACCGGTGGCCGTCTCGTCGAACAAATCGGTGCTTTTTTTTTTCTCCCACCACCACATGTCACGCCCCACGCCTCACGCCAAGACGAACCAGCTCAAGCCTCCTCTTTTCCCTCTCGGTTTTGGTTGTCTCTGACCGGTTCGTCCTGACGAGCCCGGGATGTCACCCAACGAGATGCATCGTCTGCATGGCCCCGTGGTCACCGCCTTGGGCCAGCTCCATCTCACCGCGGCCGCCCTCGAGGGAGGGAACGCGACTCGGCAGGATGCGTTTTCGTCTTTCCGGGGCTGACAATGGGGCATCGTGTCCGGCCCCTTGCGTCTGGGATTGAGACCAAGCTTCGATTTCTCGTCTTGAACTTCTCGTCCGCCACCTGGTTCCTCGGAAGCCGTTCACGGTTCAAGGGCCGGCCGTCTTCTCTCGGCGATTCCTCGCCAATCGACAGATGTAAAAAAAAACGTCGATATGCAGTCGAGTCAACGCTTTTTCCATTCCTTTGCAAGAACCAAGGGTGTGAGCAGTGGGCTGGTCTTTGTCGTTAGATAATGGCCATGTTTATCTTTGTTGTCAAAGACGACCTTACTTACAGCTGGTGTCTGCTCCTTTCTCATTTCGAAATGCTGACCTCCGTCCAAAAAGCGTCGTCGACGATCTCGAGGAGAGTTCGCGGGAAGCAGAGAACTCGCCATCTCGGGTTGCTCACGTCTCCGATGCCCCGACACTCTCTCGCGAGCTCCACATCGGCTCTCAATGGATATCATCGTTCGTGGTTATCCATCACGCAAGCGGCACCGATGAACCCTACCTATCTATACTGCACTTATAGAAAGAGGAAGTGGATGTGCTGGGACGACAAAGGTGTCGAGACTGTGTCAACCGAGCTACGACCTCAGCCATAGCATCCGCTTGGCAACGTGCACTCGAGGTCTCTGTGGTTCTCGCCCCGGCACTGCCAGTTGAGATACTGGAGACGCGTAGACCATCGAGACTGGCGGCTCATCTCCTCGACCGAGACGCCATGAGCACGAAGCATCTATGGAAGCATCGCCTCCGATTGTCGAGAGACACAAAGCCCGGTCGTGTTTGCATGCCATTTCGCCTATGAGAAGCCCTGCAGACAAGAACCTGCCTAGATATTGATCCCTCAGCGCCATCCTGGTGGCCGTTCACCGATACAGCGAGCTCTCCGGAGGCCTCATAGACCAGAGGCTCTGTCTCTCCTTTACAGCTCGAAACTCCACGTCGGTTCACCTAAGCCATTTGGGTATGGCGGCGTAAGAGAGACCCAAGGCGGCTCTCGTTGACGCAAAGACCCGAGAAAAGAAGAGATCATTTCCATCTTTGGTCGTTGCCAAGTCGGTTGGCTGGTCGAGAGGCCGTCACGCCGTTGCTCTCGACTTCCGCGCGTGCCGCTTTCACGCCGCGAGAGAGGCGAGAAAGGGTACGAGTCGTCGGCGGGGTCCGGGGATCTAGGTCGGAGATCATCAACAAGATGCGCATCGTGAAAACGTGATTGGCTACTTGGGGGGAAAGAGGTTGAATGGCGAGTTGCTGGCCGTCGGTTTTTTCCTCTCTTTTTGCCCCGTAAAGTCCGCGCCGGACACCCACTTCGTGACAACAGCTGCAGGGCCGCCAAGATGGAAATGCCGAATCAGACAGTGCAGTTGAATGTCGTTCTTGGCCCGTTGCTGCCCAAGACTCGATGGAAGCTTGTGTTGCCATGGGGGCTACTACTAAGTAGCATGCATGCATGAGCTTGCACTGCGCCGAGCTCAGAGTCTTGCACACCGGATCGTTGAAATTTCTTGGTTGCTGAACTCCAAGAAATCGGTAGATGCTCTCTTTGAACACGAGAGAGGGAGTTTCGTAAAGCCGATCAACAATCATCATGCCGTTGGTCATTTCATTGGCCGCCGTCGATCTTGAGTAGAATACAGAGTTATGCCAAGGAGCGACACGAAAACTTACTGCGTCGTAGTGTATATTTCGCCCCCATCCTCTTACCTCATTGGAGGAGTTTCACAACTCGATCTCCGTATTCTGTAACGGTCATCACTTTCACTCTCACTCTCTCTAGGTCTCTCTCTCTCACATTCGCTTGCTCTCACATTCTCTCACTCACATTCTCTTACTCTCACATTCTCTTACTCTCACATTCTCTCACTCTTACATTCTCTTACTCTTACATTCTCTTACTCTTACATTCTCTTACTCTCACATTCTCTTACTCTTACATTCTCTTACTCTTATATTCTCTCACTCTCACATTCTCTTACTCTCACATTCTCTTACTCTCACATTCTATCTCAGGCATATAGGCTTACTTACAGTAGGTTTGTCTCTCTTCAGTCTTCACCTTATCTCCCCCCCCCCAGCCATCTTCTCTTGGCATCAGGCCCTTGCTCCCAATCCCATCTAGTGAACGGGAGAGATGCTAGGTAAGGCCCTTTCCCACCCTCTTCCCCGTCAGCCACCTCCTCCCCCTCCTGCAACTCGGTATGGCCAGCCCGAAGGCCCAACCCTTCCCTTTCCCATTGCTTGCCATGCTTGGCGCCCCAGGGCGAGACTCGGGACAGATGCGACGACGCCGCCTCGCCAAGCGGCCAGATGGCGTTTCCCGCACGCCAAGATCGCCGAATATGAAAACGTGGCGAAAATCAGGAGGGGGGGGGGGGGGACATGGGCGGGAATGGGTATGAATGAATGGCTCTCGGGGGTGTGGGCGTGGGTGAGTTGAGTTGAGTGAGAGTGGGTAAAAAGTCCCCTCTACCCCCCTCCCCGTCCCCCTCCTCCTCTCCCCATTTAGCGGTCCAAAAGACGTTTGCACCCATTGGAAAAAACCTTGGTTCTTGGCATCTCGGAAAAGAACGTAAACGATGTGGCAACGCTGGAAAAATCATGAAAACGGAAAAACGACTGGGGTTGTGGCTGTCGTTTGTATACGTACACGGATAAGGCGCGCAAACCGGGGGGGAGGGGGGGGGGGGCGTTTTGGCGACTTCGCGTCTTCGTTTCGCGTCTTCGTTCCAAACGTGTGTAACTCTCATCATGTATTCAGAAGACTAATAACCAGCTAACCTCCTCATCATTACGGCTCATGATCCGCTGCTATAATGCAAACAGGAATTATATATATGTATACCCGGCCGGTCACCTGATATGTCTTAGTGAAACGGCCATTAGACAATGCATTCCGAAGCTGTCAGGGAACTTAGGTGGTGTGCTAAGCCCGTCCATAGACCATTCAGGCATAATGCCCAAAAGATCAACCAGTGATGGCACTTTGTGCCATCAATGCACCACACACACACTTAATAAAGACCTCTACCCTAGGTCCTTACAGAAGCATCCGTGTCCTCTATCCAGTCCTCCAGTCCTCAAGTCCCAGATCGTCTCGCGCGCTCCCTCTTTTGTATCTCTCTATCTCTCTCTCTCTCTCTCTTACTCTCTCTCTATTTTTCACGCTCTCGTCGGCCCCTAAGCTAGTCAGGAGAGAGTCTTGGCAGCCCAGCCGAGCTGCTTGGTGCCGCCGTTAAAGACAACAAAGGCGGCCTTGAGGGCGACGTCGCCGTAGATGGAGATGCCAATGCCCGCGTTGCTCTGCAGGCCGCCGAAGCAAGTGGTGGCGCTGATGGGCGCGTAGTTGAGGTACGAGCCGGGGATGGTGACGCGGGCGCTGCCGACGCCAAAGGTGAAGGACGGCACGGCGGAGGAGCACGGAAAGGTGTAGGCGCCTTGGGACGAGTCGTAGCTGGCGCCGGTGATCTTGCTGTAGTAGGCGGTGACGATGGAGCTGGGCAGCAGCAGGAGGGTGGTGCCCGTGTCGGCGATGCCCGTGACGGAGCCGGCGACGAAGCTGTTGGAGCCGACCTGGTAGCCGGTCGAGTTGAATTGCCACCAGCCGCTGGCGCTGTTGACCGGCGTGTAGGTGATGGCGCCGGTGTGGGCCAAGCTGTCGATGTAACCAAAGTTATACTTGCCGGCTAATCATCTCACTGTCAGTATATGCATCCACATTTACATACATATAGATATGGGGAGGAGGAAGGGGGTGTCATGGTTTCTCACCCTTGTTGTGCTTCAAGTCAACAGTGAAAAGGGGCGCGTCCAGCTTGGACTTGGCCGTGTCGAAAAAGGTGGTCTGCTGGGTAGGCCTGACGGCGTTGATGTTGCTGAAACCGAGGCCCAGCAGACCGTCCAGGGCGCTCTTGGAGGTGAAGGAGGCGGAGACAGTTGAGGCGGCCTCGACAGCCTGGCTGGTGACAGTCAGGCCGCCGACGTTGACGGTATCGGTGTAGACGATGCCGCTGGAGCTGGAGCTGTCGCTGTAGGCGATGGACTAGGTGGCGCTGGAGAGGCGGGAGGCAGTTGAGGACTTGCTGGGGTTGTAGATAATCTAGCTGTTACACTTGCTAGATGGGGTTAAGGTAGAGAAGACCTAGAGGTTAGAGGAGCCTGTGTTAAAGTTAAGGTTAAGTGTCTAGGGCAGGGTGCTGTCACATTCTCTCACTCTTATATTCTCTTACTCTCACATTCTCTTACTCTTATATTCTCTTACTCTTATATTCTCTTACTCTTATATTCTCTTACTCTTATATTCTCTTACTCTTACATTCTCTTACTCTTATATTCTCTTACTCTTACATTCTCTTACTCTTACATTCTCTTACTCTTACATTCTATCTTAGGTATATAGGCTTACTTACAGTAGGTTTATCTCTCTTTAGTCTTTACCTTATCTCCCCCCCCCCCTAGCTATCTTCTCTTAGCATTAGGCCCTTGCTCCTAATCCTATCCAGTGAACGGGAGAGATGCCAGGCAAGGCCCTTTCCCACCCTCTTCCCCATCAGCCACCTCCTGTAAGGGAGAGGGGTCCTGTGAATAGATAGATAGGCGACAGTGAGGGAAGACAAGGACAATGGCAGACAGCGAGGAGGATAAGGGGACGAGGGAGGAGGGTGAGTGAGGACTGGTAAGTGAGGACTGGTAAGTGACTGATGAGGATGAGGGTGCGGATGAGATGGGATGATGGACGGGGGGAGTTGAGACGGTTTATATCATCATCGTCTGGTCCTCGGGCCTCATCGGGTGGCGTGTCCTTGGCGGGCCGAACGACGACAAAGCCCGTTACTCGCAGTCCATCACAACAAGGCTTTGGACATGTCATTGACCGGGGTCGCCGTCAAGTTGGGCATCGTGAGGTCCGGCACGAGATTGCCGGAGGCAGGATACCACCTTCCAAGAGGGAACATGGCGCAATCCCCAGGCTGCCTGTCGCAGCCCCATACGACGCAGAGCATGGAAAGCGGTTCAGATGCATCGTGAGGTTTGGATTGGGCCTGTCGGTGGTTTGTTGAGCATGGAGAGTTGTACGTTGAGGGTTGTACGTCATGGAGCGGCAGCAGCAGGACAGGAGCAACAAGCAATCAGCCACTCACGGAAGCCATTCGACGGGTTCGTTGACTAGGCTCCACGAGGGGAGCCGGGGGATCTTGGCATGCTTGGGCCGGCTGAGACCAGAATTCCATCTTTTCCCTATAGGATCAAGTCATTTACCAAGAGGCTGTTCCCGGGCCAGGAGGGGGAGGCATAGCCGCATGGGAGAGCCAAGAAGAGGCTAGGAGAGGGGAGGGGATGGGGGGGGGGTCCAGGCAGGGAGGGAACTTTTGCCTAACGCTTGTCTCAAGCATAAGCCCTTAGCTTCGGGAGAGCAAGGTAGGTAAGGCTAGATGGAAAGCAGCAGGTCCTTGGGGAGTCGGACGGCTCGACGTGACGCTATTCTCTGTCTTTGTCTCCCAGTTTTTTCATGTCTTTTTTTTCACGTCTTTTTTTTGTTCTTTTTTTTGTTCTTTTTTTTGTGTCTTTTTTTTGTCTTTTTTATTTTGTCTCTGTTTGTTTGTCTCTGTTTGTTTGTCTCTGTTTGTTTGTCTCTTTCTTTCTAGACCACTTGCGGCGTATATGACGACCATAGGATCCTTCGGCAAGTGAGAAACGACGAGCAACAACGACAACTCGGAATAGTCAATCCAAACTCTCGGATTAGGGTTTGATCCGTCCAAAACAATGCTAATCCAGTCCGCTAATGTCTTTCAGAGATGCTGCTCTCTCTCCTGTTCCCCGTCCCGACTGTAAAAAAGCACCTAACTACTCGGGAAATGGCTCCCGAGGGAGGGGGGGGGGGGGCGGCTCCCGCCAGAACAAAGGTCCAAAAGTGCCATGGGGGAAGGGAAGAGCTCTCGGTCATGGTCTCCTCTCCGCGTCTCGGCACCTCGAAACAAGCTTTACCGCCAAGTCCCAACCCGCGAAGGGCCGCATGTGAGCCACAGCGACCCCCCTCGAAAGTCTGGATGACACCCTTCAGCCCCGAGTCCCAACCCTGGTCCGTTCTTCACTCCATGGGGATTTCGCCCAGGCGTTGGCACCGCAGGTCCGTCCTGTGCCCAGAAAAGCCCGCCGAGCTTTTGCCCAGTCCCGGGGCCGCGGAGGTGCCAGATCGAAGCCAAGACGGGAAGCAAGGCAAAGACGGTCCAAGACAGGGGGGGGGGGCTATGTAGCCAGAACCAGTGTGTGGTAGGTAACTTGTAAGAAGAAGATGCATGTTCGCAGCTGCGAGAGGGTCAATTCTCCGTGTCAATGACGGGGCTTCGCCTGTTCGCTGCCATGTTGGCGATATCCATCGCTCAGGCCGCCCTGCACACGCTGACGTGCTGCAGCTCTTCTGACGAGCCTTGGGCCCTTGGTCTCCACGCTGGTATCCTGCTTCTCAGAAGAAAACGCGCCCATGGCCCCAAAGGGGACCTTCCCCCGCCCCAATCGACGAGGTTGGAATGAGAGATGAACGGGGTCGGATGAAGTCTGAAGAGAGAGGGGGGCAACTACTTGCTGGGGGTTACCTTGGTTGCAAAAGTTCCCGTACGTCGTTCACTGAACTCTCGAGTCGAGAGACGGCGGCTCATGGGCGATGCCGACTCAGCCGGCCTCCTTGCCTCGGGAGAGATAAGAGACAGGAGGAGACGAGGCCGCCATCTGGGAACGGGATAGCGAGAAGTTAGAACAAGGCCCGCAGCCCATCAAGAGGCCAAATCCTCTCTCTACCCCGCCCACCCTGTATTTCTGCCGCGATAAGCATCCCGGGTTTTTTTTTTTTTTTTTGTCTTTCTTTGTGAATATCGAGTCGAATAAGCATGATTCGAACAAGATTGCGGCGTCGCAAAACTCTCACCTTTCACCTCTCACCTCTCACCTCCCACCCCCGAGCCTGGGTCCTCCCTGTTGTGGGGGCGGCTGCATGGCCCTCTTGGCTTGGGTCCTGTACGTATCCGTATGTGTCCGTACCTCGTAAAGCAACTTAGGTAATGCCATCCTTCCTCTCCCTCTCCCTTTGTCGCCGTTCCCGCCACCCACCACGCCGCTCAGGCGCAGCACGGCGGAGTAGAGGCGGTGCTGGTGTTGCTGGTGCTTAGTTCAACGTCCGATGTCTGATACCGCCTGCGTCCCTCTCTCGCCCATGGGACGTCTGTCATCCTGTACGCGTGCCGACGAAGCCGGGACTGCGAGTCCGTCGATGCAATGTTCCGATATGAACTTCGTGTTCATCTTTTCCCCTAAGAAGCAGTTGGCATACATCCTCTCTTGAACTCAGGCAGTTGGTTGTCAATCGCATTCCAATAATATGTACTGTGACAGACGCCCACCTAAGCAACCAACCGTGCGTATCCCGCCAAACTCACCCCGTCGAACCCTTTTCTCGTCCTTCCATTCACCGTCAATCGAGGCATCAAAAGAGCTTCTCGCACGTTCCTCACTTTACTCGACCCAACACAGTCCTAACGACGCTCAAAACTTCCTACATCGATACTGGTGTCTCTGGAAACAGTGGCATTCCAACTCAGAAGCTGATGCTCTCGCAACACATCCTCCTTTTCCATGGGAATCCTCCACAACGTGACTTTCAACCTGCATTGACGTCGGGAAAGGCGGATATTAGAAACCCGCCTGATGGCTAGTCAACAGCCGGGGCAGGACTCAGCACATGCCACTGAGAGTTCTGCACGGACGCACCACATCATCGACGGAACCGTCATCGTCAGATAAACTGTGAATATACCCTGACCACAACTTATGTATGCATACAACAACTGTACAAGGACTTTCCATCAGGCTCCCCGCCAGGCCAAAGGGAAACGGCCCCCAAAAAAAAAAGAGGAGACAACCCAAAGACCATAACCTGAAGAGTGCCCAACGCCCATGACTAGAGAAAGAAGATGGGAAGAGAAACTGCCAAACACTCCTCCTCGTCGTTCACGTCGCGTCTGTAGAGACGCGACAAGCAAATGGGTATGATTGAAACGAGAAACAAAAATCAACGCCACCCCGCCACGCTGGGCCTGGGCGCGTGAGTCTTCTCAATCTTCCCAGTAGCCGCCAGGCTGCCAATCGTGATGCGCCGGTTCTTGAAATCGGCACTGGCCATCCGGTGCTGAGGCGCCTGCGGGCTTCCTCCCTCGCCCCTCAGACTGCCTCCAAGGTGCATCCGTCTCGCCTGTCCTGCCGTGAACGCCCGGTCGCTCCTAAGATCCGTCGGCGAGCAGCTGATGGGCGGCGAAAGTCTTCGCTCCGCACTGGCCCGGCGCTGACGGGAAATGCCGTTGGAGCTGCTAGCCAACGGTCCCGAGAAGCTCGCCGATGCTCGATGGTTGGACCCGAGCGAGCTGACGGAAGAAACCCGCCTGGCGTTGTTGGTCGATGGTCCTCCTATGGACGACACCCGACGGTGCTCGCCTCGGACTTTCTTCATCGAGTGCAAGGCAGATCGGATCTTCCGGGCATCGAACCCGGGCGACTCCGACTCGGAGCCGGATGCATTGTGCGACGATGGCGGGTTATTCTCGTCGGCCAAGACATTTCCCGAGAGTGTCGTCTTTGGAGGCGGGCTGACCCTCGCAATTCTAGAGCGAAAGGCCGGCGGAGACAGGTTGGATGATCGGTGCACGTCGAGAGCGCGCAACGGAGCCACACGGTCTCCGTTGTCCGACGACGGGGACGAGCCCAGGGGCAACGACATCATCGGCACCGGCACCGTCGGAGACCCAGAGCCGATGGACGAGACTCGGCCCTTGGACAGGAACCCGGCCTGAAACCTGTTAGGCTTGGCTGCCGGAATTGACCCCGATTCGGGGAGATCCAGGCTCGGGCTCGTGTCCGAGTTGGGCGAGTCCGTCTGCAGATAAGAAGGCAGGGCGGGCATTCTCAGAGTCGACTTGTCGGGTGAGTTATACTCTGGCGTCGAGTCGAACTTCTTGGGTGTCTTTTCGAAATCCGCCAGTGTTCCTTGCTCGTCCTCATCATCCCTCCAGCGAACTGCCCGTTTCGCTTCCACCTTCTTCTTCACCGGCGTGAACGAGACTCCCTTGCGAGGACTCCGCGGTCCTCCAGCCTTCCTACGACGAGGCGACAACTTCATGGGAGACGCAAAGGGTTGAACCACAGGCTCGACAGGCGGGACAAAGGCAGGCTGGCGGACAGGAGACGTGTTGTTGATGTTGTTGATAGCCGCCTTCTTGCGCTTCGGGGTGCCTCGTTTGCTGGGGGAAAACTTCTCGACGGGAATCTTGGCGCCGTCGGGCTTGACGACGTGAGAAGCAGCCGAGAAGCCGGCTTCGAGCAAACGGTTGATAATCTGCTTTGCGTGTGCAACGGCATCTTCTTCGTTCATCTCCAACGTGTCCTCGAGCGAAGCTAGCATGTCGAACTGCGCAGTCAGGAGAACTTGTACCATGGCCGCGTCGCCGACCTTGTCCATCTCTAGGACTTCACGGTTAGCATCTCTGCCAAAGTTGGCCTTGAGAAGCTCCGCCTCGCGAGTCAAGGTATCCATCTCGGCAGCGTCGGCGTCGCCTCCGGGCAGCTGTTTGATGCTGTGATGGAGGGCGGTATCGATGGCCCGTTCCCAGTTGGTGTTCTCGAGCTTCTGGTGGATGTGGTGGCGGCTGTGCTCCAACTCGACCATGATACCCTGAGCAGTCTTGCGAATGGCGAGGAGGGGCGAGGGCATCGCATCTTCGTCTCCTCTCTGGTCACAGACCGTGTCGAACGAGGCAATCCAAGCCGAGAGCAGGCCAATGCGCCTTTCGAAAGCCCGCAGCTTCTTCATGTTGTTAATCTTCTCCCGCCTGTCGTTGGCCGAGTTGTCGTAGGCCACACGGATACGCTGGATGCCTTCGCGGGCGACCGAGTCGCGCTTCTCCAGTTGCTTGCGGAACTTGGCGTAGAAGATCTTCTCGGCATCCTTCTGCTGCGCCTTGAGCTCGTTGATGAGCGCAATTTGCTCGTCGATCTTGACAAGGAAGTCCTTGACGTGTCTGTTGACGTTGAAGACGTTGCGGGTGACCTTGGTCTGGATATTCTTGGCTCGGTTCGCGTATCGAAGGGTGTTTTGGGTCTCGTCGAAGTGGACGCTCGAAGGACTGACGCACACAATCATGACCGTCTTGCAGTTGCCGCCGAGGGAGAACTTGAGGAGTCGAGTGAGCTTGCTGTTGCGATATGGTACGTGGTTGCGCTTGCGCGGGTCGCACAAGGCATTGATGCAGCTTCCCAGGGCCAAGAGGGACTTGTTGATGTTTGCGCCTTCGAGCAGACGCTCGCCGCGGTTCTTGGTGGCGCTGGCGCGCTCGCTGCCGGCAAGATCGATGATGCTGAGCGTTGCCATGGTGTGCGGCTCGTTGACGTCGGCGTTGCGGTCCTTTTGCGAGACGTTGATCTGGAGAACGGCGTGGGAACGAGAGGATGTCGCATTGGCCTCGGTCGGCGAGACAGTACGCCATTCGTTACCCTGGACGATCATGTCCATGACCTCTTGCACGTTTTTGGGGTGGTGGCTCGTCAACCCTGCGACAGACACGGCCTGGTTCGAATCCTCACGGAGCATCAATCCCTGCTTGCTGCCTCCGGGTATCAACAGGTCGCGGATGGTCTCATTGTAGATTTCGAGATAGGAGAGGGTGATCTCAGTGGTCTTGTCCTGGCTCCGCTCATTGATTTTTTCGAAAAGCTCCTGCATGGTCATGAAGATGATTCCGGGATGTTGGGATGTGCCGGTGATGGTGTGCGTCTTGCCGCAACCGGTAGCACCGTAAGCGAAGACGGTGGCATTGTAGCCGTCGAGGACGCTGTCGAGGAGCTGCTTGGTGGTGCCTTCGTAGACGTCGTTTTGTGTGGCATTTTCGTCAAAGATTCTATCGAACATGAAGGTCTGATCCTTGACTTTCTTGCCGCTGGGCACGACTGATCGGCCGAATCTGTGAACAGGGTTGTCCTCGGGTGGGTCGAAGACTCTTCGGGCAGGATATCAGATTAGGGCGAGGGGTCAACAAACGGCGAGAGGACCAAGTAGCTACTCACAGGCATCTGTCGTCGACGACCTTGATGACAGGTCTAATACCGCCCCTCTGGAGCTTTGGTGGTGCGGCGGCGAGAGAGCCATCACCCAGGAAGACGGTTCCCTCATCGTTGCGGGTTCTGAAGGGCGTCAGTCAGTCAGCGGGTTGTGGGCATACTCGTATCCTCTCGGTCGGCATCGACATACAGTTGGGCGGCTTCTCGGATCGTGAACGGTCGCACTCGGACTATGGAAGAAGGGAAGGTCAGCATTCACGTCCAGGGAATGAGGAGCGGTAAACTGCATGGCGAACCTGAGACCGTGATGGAGGCAGCATTGGGGTCGGCGACCATGTTGACTGCTGTTTGTGCAAGTGTTGTGACGATTGGTATTTTGAGTCGTGGGGTTTATCGTACTCGACCCGACTGACTGCTCGCTTTAAAGACTGCCAACAAGTCGAGCTCCGAGTCCGGGTCTAGGGGTGTGCGGATGCCGTAACAGCGACCGAGACTGTGAGTTCAAGAAATAAACAAAGCCGCTCTGCAGCGCGGGCCGAGCATGTGCGAAGAAGGGTCGTTCGTAGAATGGCCAGTGGGAGAAAGAAGAGAAGGAAATCAGTGAAAGTATGACAGAGCGGAGGAGGAGGAGGAGGAGTGAAGCTGCTGTTGGGCTGTGGGGGTAAGTTAGTGATAATGAGGAAGGAAGAAGCAGCAGCAGCACCTGCACGGGACGATGATGGAAGGAAGGATGGATGGAAGCTGCAGATGGATAAGAGATTAAGAGAGTCGCGAGCCTAGTGTGTACGTCTTGGAATGGATCCCCAGTTTCTGTGGGCTGGGCTGGGCTGGGCTGATTGTGCAGAGTGAGTTAGTTAGGTAGGTAGTTGGGTGACTGACTCTCTTCACTGACATTTGTTGTTTTTTTGGGCGCCTCCCAGTGCTGCTGTTCCTGTTGCCCCAGGCGACCGGGAACCATGTAAGCGAGGCACTTGTGGGAACACTAGTTCTGTTTCCCTCGGAGAATCCACTAAACGTGTCAGACACACGAATGAGGAAGGGCGGCTCGTGTCAAGCCACACTCTCGGAACCGGAGGTTAAAGTGGGTCTGGAAAGGGGATCGTGGCGGCGATTGTTGTGTCGGTATCAGCCACAAACAATGAAAAGAGCCTCGGTGAACAAAGGAAACAAAATCAGCATCTCTCACCCAAACAAACAGCCAGCAAAAAATATGTCACGCGCCGTTGGTGCCACAGAAAAGTCCACTGTAAATCCCATCTGATTGGAGCTTTGCTGCAACTCTAAGGATACTTACTAGGAGACCGATAGCCCTGTTTCCCCATCTCTTCGTTGGGTTTTCACGTCACATTACTCACTCAGCTGCTCTGCTGAACGTCGTCGACATCTCAACATGGACATCGACTCCCTTGACAAAACAAACCGCGTCCCGGCGCCCATCCTACTCTGATCTCCCCCCCAGAATCCCAGGCGTGTCCGTAAACGCCGTCCGGTTGGCAACACCCTTGTCATCCCGCCCCAGCAAGAAGCTCTCGGGCGGTCCGAGATACGACTTCCGCACGCCGCCGAGGTTGACCACGATCTTCTGCACGATGATGTTCGGCAGAAGCGCCCACACGCGCAACGTGTACGCACCCTCCTGCGTGACGTTGAACGTCGTCGTCGTGAAGTTGCCGTTGAGGCCCCAGACGGCGTCGCCCACGGCGTACCCCCATCCCTCGGGCATGTTCTGGCCCTGCGTCCTGCCCACCGGCTGCACCGTCTTGGGCTGCGGCTCGTCGCCGCCCGTCGGGTACAGCGAGATGCCGTACTCGAGCGGGTTGCCGTCGCCCAGGTAGTTGGCCGACGGCGAGATGTACAGCGTGACGTTGGCCTTGCTGGTATTGGTGAAGAGGTACAGGCTGTACTCCAGCGCCGGCCCCTCGCCGAGCTTGACCTTTTCGGAATCGGCCGGGTACAGCCCGACGCCGCCCAATGTGCGGCCGTAGTTCTCGAGCACGTGGTACTCGAGCTTTTTGCTGCTGTTGCTGCTGCTGTTGCTGCTGCTGTTGCTGCTGCTGTTCGAGCCGCTGCTCGGCTCGACAATCTTCTGGTAGTGCGGGCCTTCGATTGATACATGCCCGTCCGACTCGACGAAGCCCTCTGTGAAGTTGGATGGAACCTCGCGGCTGACGACCGGCACAATGACCCTCTGCCCCTGGCCTGCGTACTTCTCCTTGTCGCGGCACGGTGTTGTGACGTTGATGTACACCTGCGTCGCGTTCGGCGCCGCCGGCGCATTCTCCCAGTCGATTGTGACCCAGACGCGGCTGTCGGTGCCGTTGTCACCGCCGACGGTCCCGTTATACTGCGACAGCCTGACCCATGGCTGCCACGGGCTGGCCTCCCAGGGGCACGCCTTATTGCCGCGAGTGAAGACCTCGAAGTAGCGCGTGAGGGCGCCGTAAGGGTCCAGGGGCGGCACCGCGAGGTCGTTGGCCGAGTTGCCGTGCCACTTGTCGTCTCCCTGCACGCTGGCGTTGGAGCCTTCGACGCCGACGCCGATCTGGCCTCCCAGCGACGGGAACTGCGTCTGGACGTAACGCATGTCGGGAAGCGTGTTGCGCATGGGCTGTTGCCAATAGCCATCGTATCCAAGATGGGTTTCTAACGCATCATACATGTTAGCGCCGAGCTTCCGGGGCCTCCAGGGGTGCGGCCAGGTCGACACTTACGGTCCAGCATGTGTAGCCATTTCCCGTCGAGTAGTTCGTTCCATCTGACGGTCAGCTCGGCATCTGCGTCGAGCAGCGCCCGGGACTCGTCGATGACATTGTTGGCCAAGTTGCGCTTCTGCCCGGCGTACAGCTGGTTCTTCGCCCCGTTGATCTGAATCTTGTGCAGGATCTCCCCAGCGGCGATGGGGTGCAGGATCATCTCGAAAAAGGCCGCCCGGTATTCCTCGTCCAGGGTATCGTACACAGCCTGCGCTTCCCCGTGCAGGGCGGCCCACTGCTCCAGGACTGCGTCTGCCTCGTTGTAGTTGATGACGGAGTAGGTCTGCGGCTCGACCAGCTCATACTTCCTGCGAGCGGCGTACATGCCGTACTTGGTCAAGATCTCCGAGATGTTGGATGCCTGCTCGTCCCCAAACTCTCTAGTCGCCCAGGAGCCGAGCCACTCCCCGGTGCCGTCAACGCCCCATCTCTCCGTGTCGTACGCGAGGTCGAAGAAGTGGCTGATGGGGATCTCGAGAGGCTTGAGGTCGCCGACGTTGACGATCCAGATCCTGCGTGCGTTCCGCGCATACGCAAGGTACATCTGCTCTGCCGTCTTCTCCAGCTGGATCGTGTTGATCCATTTGTAGTCGCGCGGGTCGCCGACGTAGTCGAAATGGTAGTACACGCCAGCACCGCCGCTCCGGTCCGTCTCGTTGACAAGCGGCAGCCTTCGGACGTTACCCCAGTTGTCGTCGGCCCATAGGAGGGTGATGTCTTCGGGAACGTGGAGGCCCTTCTCCTGGTAAGACTGGACTTCCTTATAAAGACACCACAACGACGGGACCTCGGAGGCAGACTCGATCTCGAGGCCTTCGGCAATGATTCTCCTTTGATTCTCCACGAGCTCCTCCA
Source organism: Colletotrichum tanaceti (assembly GCA_005350895.1). NCBI lineage: Eukaryota > Fungi > Ascomycota > Sordariomycetes > Glomerellales > Glomerellaceae > Colletotrichum > Colletotrichum tanaceti. The sequence continues at coordinate 17,788 of PJEX01000088.1, forward strand.
GCATCTCGACGATGGCCTCGACTCCCAAGTTGCCCTCGATGGCCGTATCGCCGGTACCGCGCATGGCCATGGTCCACAGGCTGTTGCGGGCGTACGGCTTCGCACGCTGCACGCCATACCGGAAGTAGTCGTCAATCGTCTCGTTGTTGAGGTTGTACGCCCACTGGCCCTGATAGTACGTTCGAAACTCGTTTTGAGCACGCATCAGGGGCTCCGTGTGGGAGCCGCCCAGAACGACCTCGTAGGCATCGAGCAGAGGCTGGTTGAGCGGGTCATCGACGTAAAATATGCTGCCCCAGAGCGTCGGCCAGAGGTAGTTGGCGCGAAGACGTAGCAGAAGCTCGCCGACCAGGCCGTAGAAGTGGTAGTTGTACCCTGCAGAGTCGTTCCACGTGTCGTTCCATTGAGTTCTGTGAACGAGTTAGCATTTCGTTCGTGATCAGCCAGGGAAGTGCTAAACTCACGAGACCCAACTGGACAGTCCTGGCTGCTCGTCGTTCAGAAAGAAGCCACGGTATTTCACTGAAGGGGATCCCTGGACTTTGCCTTCCGGCAAGACGTAGATATCGGTCGCCTTCTTGGGAGGCACATCGGCCCAGAAGTACCAGGGGCTGACGCCAATCTGTTCGCTAATGTCGTAAATGCCGTAGATGGTGCCTCGTGGGTCGCTGCCAGCGATGACGAGTGCGCGGGAGCATCCCGGGACAGGTTCTTCAACCAATTGGCTGACGAAAGACTCCCATTGCCCCTCGACTTCACTGGTGTTCAGTTTCTGGGCTGCAATGAGGTCGTCGATGAACTTCGAATGGCCGATAGTGCCGGCGATGATCACTGTGCTGTCAGGTGTAGGGTCGGCGTAGTCAGGGCCCGTGAAGGACTGCTCGTCTTGGACGCGGTACTGCAACAGTGAGCATTGAGTATTATTTGCACATCCAAGAACCGCTCTCCAAGCTTCATGGGGGAGGGGGAGGAGGTTTAGAATACCAAGCAGTTCGAGTTGCGGGTCGCGCATGAATGGAGAAACTCACAATGGTATTATTGCCGACGTCTACAGGAGCAAAAGTGTACGAAGCCGGCTCGGAGCCGTCTACACCATTGCTGAGAGTGTAGGTCGTGCCCGTGACGCGACCAAAGTCAAGGGCCAAGTCACCGGCAGCCCGGATAACGCCCCAGTAGTCATCGCTAGACACAAGTATCTGACCAGTCCCGACGTCGCCGCCGGCGAGCTGGAAGCTGTCTTGGGCGGTTTCGAACGAGATCACCTGCTTTTGTCCAAGGGCTGGAATGAGAGGCACCAGACTTAGGATTGCCACCAGAGAGACGGACTTCAGGTTGACAAACGCCATGACTGCGGGCTTGGGAAAGCTCGCGTCTAGGGGAAGATGGCCTCGTGCTTACAGCTGAGGAAGATCAAGGGGAAAGGACATGAGAACGTCGAGTGGTACCTATTATATGAGCACAAGTAGAGCACCCGACTAACCGATGCCACCCACTCACTATCCAGTCCATGATGACACCTGCCATGGGTTATGTATCCGACTGGTCAGGCATGCATAGAGATGTGGGAGCCCAGTTGGATGACACCACAGCAAAGCAACCACTTTCGGCACCAGGAATGGTATTGGAAGTACACATCGGTAGGTAGGGACGCGTAGGGATGAAAGACACAAGACGAGGTGGGATGATCGGGCCCGGCCATCGGGTAAAAGGGCCACCTCGAATGCTCCCATGATAGGTCCAAGTTCCAACAGAGGGTTGACGAGCTTCCTCGGATCCCTGCTGCAAGAAACCTCGTCGTTCCCGAACCAACGAGACCCCAACCTCCCCAAGCAAGCAGTCGAGCTTCCCCGCAGAGCGACGGTATGCCGGGTCTTCGAAGCGAACGACTTCCCAGACTCCTCCCCCGCGCCATTGATCGGCCAAGCCGCTCTTCGTCAAGCTATGAGCCGACTGCCGAAGTAGAGAAGGCTTCTCAGAGACGGCGATTTCTGTTTTGGGTTGAATTGGAGCGATTTTCTGGGCAATCAAATAGGTTCCTTCAAGGCCAAACAGCTTATAAGCATCGAGGAGACATACATCATAAGATCTACCCCAAATATACACCGGTAACCTCCATTTGGGATCCCCAAGGTTCGTCGATCCAAGCATCACCGCACCTCCACGGCAAAATGACTGCGGGGAAACAACAGTCGTGGTACTGGAAGTGGAGAGGCTGCATTTAGCCGCAAAGCGCACATTCTCCATGTTGTATTTGCCTGATGTGAGATGCAAGAACCATGTCTCCTGGATACAGAATCGCGTACGGATACTATTGTGGTTCTCTAATTGATTACCCGGACGCCCCGATACCGCGTACATGAGCCATTGCAAACAACGGTACAAATTGAAGAGCCTCAAGCAGGCTAAGGTTCAACCAATTCTAGCAGTTCGACCTCGTTCGCTGTCTTCGCTCCAGATAAGCTACAGTCTCGATTAAGCAACATGACTGAGAGTATGAACAATGTCGTTGCTGGCTATCCCAAGCAAGTTCTCGGTGAAGGGAGAATTTGAGACGTTCACCACAAGGATCGGATGGACGCGTTGTGTAACCCGGCAAGGCTGTCGGCCGAAGCCCAGTCTTGGAAACACAGTCACTTATGTTGTCAGGCGAACGTGGCAGGTGGTTGGTTGTAAGCCTGCCAACCCGAAATCTTTCAAAATCGACAACAAACATGATGGAAAGGTGGCCTTTTTGGAGCTCAGAACCTGTCGTCTTGTTCAGCGCCACAGGCTGCAACGGGTACAGTGACGATGAATTTTCAGTGCGTTCCTTACAGATATTTACATCCCAAACCCAGATACGCCAATTAAACTCCGCTCCAGTGGGATGTCGTCGTCCTCGCCCTGAATATGGAAAATCGCAACTTTTTGGCCGAGGCGAGTGGTTATGGCGTGTTAGCGTTAATCGACCGCCTTCGAAACGCCGCGCCTCCAGGTTGTCAATTAAGTAGCCAGACAAGAAGATGGAAGATGTGGCTAAGATGCAGGGGGCACGTAGGCGTATCTCGGTAATTGTGCCATGCGCTCCTCGGGACTGGTCTCCGTGTCTGCGTAGAACATCCTGCCGTTCTTGTCCTTCTTGGACTTCTTTTCGCCCGCGGCCTCCTCTGCAGCCTCGTCCTCGGGCTTCTTGGGCGCCTTGATGCCGGACTCGGCCCTCCGAATAAGCTCATCAATTTCATCGCCGTGTTGGGCCGCGCCGGAGACCAGATCGTCAACAGTTGTTGCCCCGGGGTACCCAGGCGGCGGGGCGCCAGTGCCGTTCCAGAACTGGCCGCCATACTGGGGCGGCCGCTGAGGAAGGCCGGGCATCGCTTGCAGGCCGCTTGTCGGCCTTGCGGGAAGAGATGACGGAGAGAATCCGGCGTAATTGCCTTGTGGGTAGCCCTGCTGCGGGTATGCAGGCGCGCCGGGCACGCCGGGCACAACGGGTGCACCTCCGGCTGGGAAGCTCTGATCGGGAGTGGCACCGTAGGGCGCCTGCGGCGGAGGGTAGGGAGAGTTGTTCTGCAATGAACAGTTAGCATCAGACGAACGCGCTGTCAAGCTGAGAATAGTAGGAACATACAAATGCACCCGGGCTTGCGCTCGCTGGCGCGCCGTTGGCTGGGCTGCCAGTGGTGCCTGGAGTATGCCCGGCAGCTATCCTCGCGCGGTGCTCGGCAAGACGGGCCTTCAGCTCCTCGGGGGTTTCGACCTTGAGCTTCTTTCTCGGCTGCTTGGACTGACCAGGCAGAGGGTTTCCTGTGGCAATACGACGGTCCTCCTGTGCCTGGTAGAAGTTCTGGATGATGCGATTCCTGTGCTGGTCCAAGATGTCCTGAGGAATGCCCTCCATACCAAAGATCTCCACATCAAGACCCTGTCGGTTCGGCAGCGCATTCTCAACCTGGGTGAGCGTTTCCTTGTGGACCTGGTTCAGATGGACGGAGAGACCTGGACAGAGCAGCATGTTAGCTCGCGATGGCACGATCAGGGAGGCGCATTGAGGACTGACCTCCAGCAGTATTGAGTCGGCGACCGCATCTGTCGCATTTGAAGTGCTTGGCCTTCTGATGGGAAATGAGAAGCTTCAGATCTTCAAAGTCACGCTCGCCTGCAACGAAGTTAGTACGCGCATTACATCTCAGAGCAGAACAGCGCAAGGTGTATGTAGTAGGCATACAGTAGTAACACCACGGCCGCGAAAGGACGTCCTCGACGTCGGGGTGTCCGCGCTTCTTCTTGCCCATCGTGACGACGGGTTGCCAGGTGCCTTTGATTGACGACAAAGGTTGAAGCTGGCAGCGATTAGGGAGGGATGCAACGATCGAGTGTCGATGGCGCGAAGTGGGATGCGCGGCGGAGGGGGGACGTTCGCGAAGAGGGACGGATACCGTGGCTGGGCTGTAGTCTGGAGAAGGGAATTTGACGCGAGCTTGCTGTCAACCAGCGATTCCACTGCACCTTTGCCGCACCAAGACTTGAAAGCAATTGAGCGCTAGCCGCTTTCAGTCTAGTCTTCCGAGAGTGCTCACTGCTCGCTGCTTACTGAAAAGACCCGCACAGTGTAGAAATGGACGGTGTCTACCTATTAGGAAAACACTGTATCCGTATTGGCCACAAGTCGCCTGCCTGCTTACCTAATCGAAATTTTACCAGTGGCCATGCCATGATGCCATGCTCACAGCAGAAGCAGTCTCACAACCACAATCCAGGAAGGGACCTGGCTCATCAGCCGATCCATATATCTCGTCTTGTTTCTATTTATCGATCGAACTACTAGGCAGAATTCCGACTCTTCTGATGCTTAAACACTGAAAGTGGCCAAGGACCGTACACTTGAGCCCCTATTGCCATCAACCGTCGGGATCCAATCTCTCTCACTGCCACAGGGTGCGTCGAAGCATAAAGCTGATTCGATGTTGCACTGCGTTTCGATCACTTATCCTGTCTTGTTTGTTCGAGAAAAGCGAATGTTTGAGTCCTGGATGGTATCACTACCCGAACCTCACAAACAGTGAATACTCTTGCGCGATTCACGCCGAGAGAGACTTCTCGGTCAAGGCCAACATCTCCTATCTGGTTCTGTTCGTCTGGACTAACACTGAGAGCCCTGTACAACAATATGGCACGACTCATGCCAGACGAAATATGGGTTTCGATTCTCTCCTACCTGCCCGACTTCCACTGCCTCAGAAATGTAGCTCTGGTTTCTTCAACACACCTCCGCTGCGCCACTTCGGCATGCCGGCAAGTGCTTCTGAACGAAATAGGCCACAGCACACTCCCTGATGCCATAGCGGCACTCGAGTCCTCGAAAATCCATCCGAAAGACCAACATCTGGTTGTAGGCTTTAGTGACGCAAATCTCAAGAGGCGAGCTCCCGTTCCACCAACGATCAACCTCTCAGATGGCGCTGCCCTGTCGAAGCTACACAGGTATGTCAGCCACCTGGGGTCAAAGTTGCAGGAAATCGCTCTGCATCGTTTGGTGAAGGAACAGCGTGGTCTCGCCAACGACCGCCACGACTGGCCAGACGCCCCCGCCACAGCCGAGAAGCCCACGACTACCGAAGCTGCCCGTTTCCAGAGAACCCTGTACCGGTTTGAGATCTACTGCAAGCTATTCAAAGACCCAGAAGTCGTACGCTTCAACATGGACGTGGTAAACTTCCAGAGAGCACACTTTTTTGATTGCTTGTCACCTTGGGAAATCGAGCAGCTGGTAGCCATCAGGGATCTTCTCGCGGCAGCTGTCATTGGCCCTCGTAAGTCATCATTGTCGCGATTACGCCTCATGAGCCAGGGCGCTGACGACTTGTAAGCACTACGTGCTCTCGTAGAACTGCGAAAGAAAGAGGCCCTGCAGACCCATCACTGTGGTCCACGGCACGGCTCGCAGGTGGTGTACTGGACGAGTCCAATTTTACCCTCCAACCTGGAGCGCCGTGACTGTCATATCAACCAGAACCAAGCGCGGCTGTTGTGTTTTGGGATAAAGTTCCTCTACGAAGTGTCCGTCTCGCCATATTCACAATTCTACCAACTCCTCCGGGGCCTCCCCCAACAGCCGCGTTACGACAGCTACAATCGGGTGGGCGAAATCTACTCCTGGTTTACTGACGCGGTCGATGAGTGTGTTGAGCTGAGCAATCTGGAACTCCCATTCCAAAAGGCGCTGTCATCTTACACCGAGGATGAGTACAAGGCCTACGTGCGGCAATCCCTGGTTGCCGAGGATCCCGACAAGGGGCCGGAAGAAGCATGGTACTGGGCGTATCAATCGTTCCCCGGATCGACCTGCAACGACCTACGGATGACCAACTGTCGACTCTTTGGCTTGTTTTTCTGGGACTCGAGCCGTCTCCAGACCATCAACTTCTTCACGCGCGTCGATTTCTGGTGGTGGCGGTGGGAGGGGGGCCGACAACCGGATTTTGATTGGGAAGTCGGTGCACCTTACCCTCCAGCGTTCTTCTGATGGCAACCGCATCGATCATGAACCGCAAAGAATGCCAGATACAAGAGTTTGAGAGAGGTCAGAATCATCTTGACCTGGCAAGTCACATGACCGTAGTACCCCGGCCTCGGCCGAGCGAGGACCGAACTACGGCATCACGCAGAGACGACGATGAAACCAACCAGATGTGGACGCCCATCTCCTTAGTCCGAAGAAACAACCCATTGTTGAATTTGGAAAAAGGAATTGATGCATGAAAGCCATGATGGGAATGGCATGCGATGTCCACTTCAGACATGCTTCTCTGCAGTAGCAAGACAAGAGGATCCACAGGCGCCCATGACAATGGGCAAAGGAGCAAAGAAAACAAGGCAATACAAGTTTGAACTGCCCCAAAAGACTTTGATGATGGAATAATCGATGCCAGAAACATTCCAGGCAAGAGAAAAGAGAAAGGAGAGACGGGAGTCGAGACCTACATCCAGCAGCGTCCGACGACGCCTAGAAGCCTCCAACATCACCCAGCAGGCTCAAGACGACTTCCCCTGACCCTGTGAGCTACTGCACAGGCTCAATGAGGCCAGTGACATGAAATGTTTGATGAGAATCATCATGGACAATAGCAGGAGGAGGATTGGCTCAGTGCGGGCCCAGGTGTCCTGCCAGGGTCGTTGGCACTCAACGGATGGTGAGTGGAATCCCGGCCGCTGATTGGCCAGGAGGAAGAGAGAGCACTCAGGGACGGACACTCACACATAAAACCCCGAGTCTCCCACCTCCCTCCTTCCCACTTCCTTCTCCTCCTCCTCCTCCTCCCTCCTCCTCCTCTCCGGTTTCTTCAATCTCATCAGAGGATATCATTCCCGAACTCAAAGCACCCCCTTGCCCATCAGTTTCCATCACGTCTATGCCGCTGGAGTCCATCAGACCCCATCAGACTCCTCTTCGACCTCGCACCACCACTGCGTCGCCTCCTCGAGCAGAGACTACTAGGCATCATCTGTCCTCTCAAATTAGCCACTTCGTCAGATACTCGCCCACCTACACGAAGAACTCATCAGCCGTCGTCGAATCCATCACTCTCACTCGTCTCCCAGGATCACTCAACAGCCCTGCGCAACCATGGCGTCCATGCCTCTCGTCTTCGCGGCTCACGCTGAATGGGCCTCACTATCACGACCCAGATCACAAATAGCTTCCCCTGGACGCCAATCCCACTCACGAATGTCGCCATCGCGAGTGACCGCTTCCCCTCATGGCTTCAAACCTGGACAGGACCTTCCCAGAGCACGTGACCGGCTGTCGCCGACTCCGCCGGGCCAGGCGTCGATGCGGTCATGTTATCGTGGCGACTACTCGAGCAGCGCTGTTCCCGAACACATGATGAGCGACCAGCGCTCCAGCATGACCGCGTCGCCAAAGACAAGGAAGCAGCCTCTGTCGGCTCCTAGAAGCCCGAGACATGTGTCGCGGGGAAGCACAAGCGTCGCGGACCACAGCAACCTCGCTGCAGTTGGATCGTGGAGTACTCAGAGCGTCCATAATGGAGACTACCACACACGCCGCGGCATCCAGAGCGACTTGTATGAGGATGAATCATCACACAAGTACGCGTCATATGATGACTTCATCCTCTTCCCCGATGAGAGCTTAGCAGACACCCAGGAAAGGGTTTCAGCCTACACTCGACAGTCGCCAGCGCCGCTGGGCCCTCGCATCTCCAGGCTTGGCACACCCGACATCGCACCGCTGTCGACAGATGTCCAATTCTTCCCCTGCCTTGGCGATGAGGCTGAAGAGGACAGGATCAACGAGGCGTGGTACCTTGCCGGCCGTGAGAGGGTTGCTTCTCAAAGTCAGTGCTCTCTTCTTGGGCTCCGCGATGTTCTTTCTTGGTGTTTGTGCGTCGCAGATCGGGATTGCTAACGTCGGCGCAGTGGACGATGCTCTGGCCTACATATCGGCCATCGAAAGACACAGCCGCGTGCTGAGAGACTGACGTGAGGTTCGAAAAGGGGGACCTCGGTTGCTTGGAGATGGAAAGGTGAGGCCTGGCGTTGGATGATGGACAAAATGGCAGCCTCACGATGCGGCTGGTTGTCAATCGATGTTGCTTTGGGTGTTTGGCGTTCCGGAAGAAGCCATAAAACAGGTTGAATTGGCCCAAATGGTAATAGGTCGGAGCAATGAGAATGCCACGATCCTCTCACTCCATGTTCGTTCAGTATTTACAGTCGAAGTCGAAAAACGAAGCTGTTGAGGCGATAGTAGATGCGATCATGAAGTGGCGATTCGGGCTCTCTCTCTCTCTCTCTCCCTCTCCGCGAGTTTGTGCAACAGGAAGTGCAGGAGGCCGCCAGTCGACTCTCTAATGACATGCCGGCAACGAGGGGAGGGCCACTGACAGGACAAGAAACGCAAACGCTCTGGAAGAACAAGAAGTGTAGATCAAGTGCTGAACAGACAGAAAACGTGGCCGCTTCGGCACGAGAAGCCCTGTCTGATCTCGAGGCGTCCCTCCTCGGCCGTGGACGCAGGAGCACGAGGAACAGACGGACAGATGAAAGACGGAGGATCGGGGGGCGGACGTGGGATGGGACGGCGAGGGAGAGGGATGCCTTATGTAAGACAGCCCACTGGTCAGTGCGCGCCTCTCACTCACCGAAGGCATCAGCGCTCACCGAGACTCCACACTAGCCGCCTTACTACACATTTTGATTACCTGCATAATATTTCAGGTACGTTACCTAGATACCTACGAGGATGGCCTGGTAAGGTTCATGACATCGAATATTGATCGGTCAAAATCACACATGGCTCACCACCGCTGGAGTCTTCTGTCAGACTGTCATTGAAAGATTATTCAATAAACTGTACTCTATTCTTCAGTCCAAAGTCCTCTCCACTCAGACCGAAGCTTATTCTTCTTATCCGAAGGTAGGGGGGGTATCATGTCCGTCTCGCAACTCCATCTCAACATCTATTCTCCCACCTGTTCCCCGGTTGATTACCGGCCCGTCTCTCGCGGCTGCTGGTTCTTTCCCGGGAAAAAGGTGACACGAGACAGATACTGGGACCCGGGCGGTTCCCTCCTCTTAAAGTTTCCATAGAGCCCGACGTTCGGCTCCAACTCAAGCCTCAGCGTCAGCCTCGTCGTCGCCGAGAGTCCCCAGACCGAGTACCCCCTCCGCATGCTCTCTCTCACGCTGTCGCGCAGGACGCTCGTGAACCGCTCCGCCGTCGGCACGTTCGTGATGCCCATCTCCCGGAAGAAGTGCGGGAAGTTGTCGACATCGTGGAGCCGGCGGACCTCCGAGGACAGCCGGAGGGCGGCGCCGGGAGGGGGCGCCCCGTGACGGTCAAAGAGCTCGTCCCGGAGCTGCTCCAGCGACGTGTCGGCCGAGGGCCTCGCAATGCGCCGGAAGAGCTCGGAGAACATGAGAAGCCTATAGGAGGTGCGGCTGGCTTCGAACGTCTTCTTCAGGCGGTACCCGGACACCTTGTCCGGCTCGAGGTAGCTGAGCTCCGGCATGTTGGCGCCTCTTCTGTCAAGCATCCAGACCACGTTCCGCGTAATGGCCTCTGTGATGATGGCCTTCCTCATCGCCTCCGTCATCTCCACGTCGCTGATGAGCAGGTAGACGAGGAGATGGCCGAGGTTCGGGCAGGACACCTTGGACGTCTTGCCGCTCGTGAACTTCCGGATCTTGTCGTTTGCGTCCGCGACGAGCTGCGCGTTCGCCGTCGCGAGGCAGAGCAGCAGGTGGAAGAGGTGGAAGTACGACTCGATCGCCTTTTCCGACGCGTGGCGCAGCGTGCTCTTGTACGCGGCGCTGTCACGGTCGCTGCCGACGTACCGTGACGTTCTGCAGGGCGGCGGGCGTGCCTCGACCCGGTTGAGCCGCACGACAATGTCGTTCATGAAGGCGGCCAGGACGCCCACCGCCGAATTGCTGGGTAACCTGATTTTGCCGGACAAGCGCCGCAGCACCGGCGCGACGTGTCCCTCGACCGACCGCCAGTGGCGGCGCGATAGAGGCAGCGGCAGCCAGTGCTCGAATCTGATGTTGTGGACGGAGAGACGGACGCCGAGATCATTGTACGCAGGCAGGGAGACGAGATCGAACTCGGACTCGATGGACCGACTGGCCGGGGCCACCGAGACCCCCACGCCGAGCCTCGTGTTGCGGAAGTTGGTCTTGGTCACGAAGCACTGGAGCTCTCGCAGCCGGATGACGTCGTATCTGCGGATCAGCTCTGCGATCCTCGGCCAGGCCTGAGAGAGCGATGAGGTCGACAAAGTCGAGGCTCTCAAGCATCTCGAGCAGGAGCTCGTCTGGAAGCCCTGCAAAGACGAATGCCTGCTCCTTCTTTTGGTCTACAGGTGCGGCCGGTGCTGATGACGATGCGGCCTTCAGCGCATGCTGGCGGGCTCGCCTAGAGTCGGCCTTGGTCTTGGTGCCATCGAAACCGCAATGGGGGCAGGAGAATGTTTGGATGCGCCGCAGGCTCCGTTGCCGATACGCGTCGAGGTTCTTGTCGCTATCAGAGTGATCCTGCTCGATGGATTCGCTGCTGAAGAAGCTCAGCATCTGGATCGCGATTCCCTTGAGGGTGTAGGCCGGCGTGTACCCTTCGTCCGTGTTGAGGATGGACGCGCAGATGTAGTCGTCGAACACGTTGGGGTGGTCCACGGATGAGTCCATATTGATCTGCGGGGCGAGGAGGGGATAGCGATTGCTGAACATGACGGTGATGTGCAGGGGAATCCATCCCTCGGGCTGGAGCACAAGACAGACTTGGCGCAGGTCGTCGTCCCTCGTGTGGAGGGTTAGGCGCGGATATGGCTGTTGCTGGAACTCAGCGATGTCTTGGAGCAGACGACGTTGGAGAAGGCTGGCCATGTTGGCGAAATACAATTATGGCGCGGGTGTCTTTTTTGGTTTGTTCGTCGTCTTCTTTTTCGTCTTCTTCTCTTCCTCCCCTTGCTCTTTGTAAGACTTTGTTAGAAGTTGAAGCTGAGTGATGTACAACGACCAGGAATCAATCAAGCTAATAAGACAGTTTGACTCGTTATATATTCGTATCTGACCCATTTGAGGCCTCTTGTGTGCGTGCTTTTGCTTTTGTCCTAGCCTGGGCTGATACATACACGGTGGAGGGAAGTGGGTTATTTTTGGCCTCATTTTCGAAGAGGCCTCAGTCGGACGTGAGCTGAGTGCGATGGAGGTTGGACGGTTGACGCTTGAGAGCTGAGGCTGACTGGGAAGGAGAAGTGGTACTTTTTGATTGGAGCACTACGCTGCGATTATGGTTGTATCTGCTCAACACCCGTGAATCTCACGTCTGCGCCTGCATTCCCACTCGCATCTGCACTCAAGGTGCACCTGCCCTGTCACTAGCCTGGCGGGACCAGTTCAACATACCTACCTACCTACCTACCTTACCTAAGGTAGGTAGTTACAGATACATAGCACACTGCGGCCTATAATCCTTCCCGCTAGAGCTGGCCTACTGGTATCTGTCGTCGAACGATGCAAGGAAGGCCATGGACCTTATGTCCAAAACAAGACAAACAAGACTGGGCCAGAGCTGACAGAGCAGGGCAGGGGGGGAAACAGGCGCATGCTTTAAGTAATTACCATGGAATTCGCCGTTCCCACATGTCCAAGAGGCTCCACATCGCAATCGAGAGTAAGAGTTTGGCATCTCTTTGCCGCGCTATCTCAGACTCAAAAACTTCCTGAGCTCATCTATGGTATCTCGGCGAAGAAGAAGAACAAAGTAAACGCTCACTCTATCAATGAATAGAATGCTTCGTTCGATCGCAACCACGGAGGCCGCCGCTAAACTCCCAGCCCAATGCGCGTGCAGTCGGTGAGATCGCGTCGCCAACCAATGCCAAAAAGAAACCCAAAGGCAGATAGACACTCACCACTGCCCCAACGCCACCATTATGCAAACAAGACCATTTTTTTATTTCCCCCTTTTTCCAATCCCTCAGAAGGCCCCCCTTCATCGAGCCCCCTTACTTCCGTGCAGCGGATTGTCGCTTTAGCTGGATTCTCCTAAGGTTCAGAACCGTCGAACCGGGATGGAACGACTTCGTCTTGGGGTCCCAGAAGCCCCAGACGTCAATCAACACCATGGCTTTGGGCAGATCGCACTCGACGAACCCAGAAACCACGACGCACCCACGGGGTGGGTATTGTCTCGGTTGGCGCCAACTTTGCTGCAACTTCCTCCAGAACGCTCTCACCGGCCCCTGCGTGATGTGCTTCATGCTCTCTACCTGGGCCATGGCCGTCTCCCTGACAAAGTTGGTACTACCGCCGCTCGGCAGTCCGTCCTCCTGTCGAGAGTCCGCCGTCTTACTGACGCTGTGAGAGGCGTTCTCCGCCGGTGTACCATCCGGAGTCTGTCTGTTGGCAGACGGCAGAGGTCCTTCAGCTTTCTGTTGCATGTTGCCGCCCTGAACTGGCGGGAACGAGTGTGCGGGAGTGCTGGACGCGAACCCCAGGGCTTGGGAGAAGCTTGTCACTTGTTTTTTGACCAATGTGGAAAAAAAAGTCCATGTCGAGAGGGCCGCAGCCTCTGGCCAGAGAAACTTATTCAGGCGCCAGACGGCATAAGAGTCGACCTCCTGAGTGGTCCAGTAAAGTTGATCGTTCTGCAGCAACAGCCTGCAAAGCCCTGTTAGCCCCTGTGCAATAGCGAAGAAATCCGGACTACCTACCCAGAGGAGATGAATACTGGCGGGGGGCGAGAAGGAAAATCGATATCGAGCCAATATCGCCTGAGCTTGACCGAGTTTCCGAACCTGGCTGCGATACCCGGGTCTCTTTCGACTACGGCCCTAACAAGTTCGGACAGATGTGCTGAGGCGAACGAAAGGTCAGCAAACTCGTTGGGGAATAGTGACAGTAGAGACGGGAGAGGCGGGGGTATGGATGATGCTCACTGCGTATTTGCTTCTGGCCTTCCTTATCCTTGCTGAGCTGCACAAAGCGAGCCCACTCGGGGTCGGTGGGTTTGTACGGTGGCTGGAACACCGCCTTAGTCGTGAAGGGGAAGGGGATGAACCACGGCGCCGCAACCTCTTCCTCTATCTCATCATCCAGCGCCTTCTTTTCCGCTTCGGAGAGGTTTTCGTACTCGCGGTCTACATGTTGGAAGAGTGGATTCAGAACAAAGGACCAGTAAATCTGCCAGCAGGCAAGCGAAATGCCGGCGCCGAGAAGAAAGTTCCTGTCCGTACAGTTAGCGATATGAACCAAGGCCTCACAGAATGCCTCGTCCACACACCTGGCTCTGAATATAGGTTTGGATATCTTGACCCTTTGCACGATGATGGTCTGTTGGTTGGAGACCCTCGGCGCAATCATGCGAGCAGCGAGAGTGGTCGCGCTTGCAGCCCCTCCACGAGGTCGAAAGAACCGCCACATTGTTGCCAACAACAGGCTCGCCGGGCGTCGGCGGCCGAAGGAAAAGTAAGCAAGAAGTTGTGTTCGGCTTTGGCCCGCAACGGTCCGACAGCGGGACAATAAATTCGGAATGGGCGTGGCGATGTTCGCTGACGGTGGACTGGTAGAGCGTTGCCGTCGTGATCGGGGGGCGGCGAGGAAGACGGACCGTCGAAAAAGCAAGGATGAAATATCGATAGTTCAATCTATAACGAAAAGAGACAAGAAGAACTGCGGATATCGCAGCGCTGACCCGGAGAGGTTCTGCGTCTGCGCCTTTAATGCAACTTCAGCTGGCGGCTGTTTGACATGTCGGATGGGAAGCTTCTTGGACCCTGGCAACGTATGGCCCGTTGGTTGAATGCGCCTCAACGCCTATTGTAATACTGTAACAGGTACCTACCTACCTACCTAAATACGGATATCTTATGGACACCTGTAGCTGCATGCTCTGTTTAGGCCTAGAGCGTACAGACTAATACAGTGAGCCAAAGACAGTGTGGAAAGTCACAGACACACGGAGCCTCCAAAGTCGTGACAAGCACTTCTCGGAATATTACATCAGCCGTTCTCCGGCCAAGAGATACACACTATCCGTACCTCTACCTGTGGATCCTGTTCAACCTGAGGTGGAACGGGGCAGCACTAGTAGCAGCAGCCGCCCGCAGCAAGTGTGAGCTCGACATCCTCGACGCCGCAGCTTGGAGAGAGAGCAGCAGCACAGCAGCATCAAACACCAGCCTCACGCCCCCCTCCCCCTCCACGTTGCCATCTCCACGATTCTCATCTACGAACCTTTCCCACCCGAGAGGATACCATGAAGCTCTCCGTAGGGCTTGCGACTGCCCTGGCCGGCGTCGCGACCGCGCTCTCCTCCGACCAGCCCGCTGACGTATATCTCCTGCAATCCAAACAGCCCTCGAGCTCCGATATCCCATCATTACCACGACAGATTGCTCGTCTTATTCTGCTGCAGCGTCTATCCCCCGAAGGCCACCATGCATCCTGGGACCTGCCCACTTCCATCTCCAACGAGAAGGCTGTCACGTACTTGAACGAGTTTGGCAAGGCACCCCAGGGCCTGTTTGCTGATGCTGCATCTACAAACCCGTCCCAGCTCGTCGTCCTGCTTGAGGGCATCACTTCCGACGACTCCAAGTCTCTCCAGAAGTCCCTTGCCGGCGCTGGACCTAGCTTCAGGGTTGGAGATGCTCCTTCGGCTGCTGCCAACGACCTGCTGCTGGCCAACGACTTACCGTCCGTCGGCGTCGCCACCAAGAACTGTGCCTTTGATAAGGCTATCAACCCCTTTGCGGAGCAGTGTTGGAGCGGCAAGTCATCGGTTGTAAGATACGACGTGAAGAAGGTACGCATTTGGCAAATCGACCATGTCACACGCTTCTTGGGATACTAACGTGCTTCTTTTTTTTTTCTATCCTAGGACTCGTCCATCCTCGCGTCCCTTTCCGAGAACGCCTCTCTCTTGAAGCAGCTTGCCGCCAATGGCGAGATGGAGACCGTTGTGATTGCCATGCCCGAGTCGTCTCGCAGGTCCCAGGTCCGCCACTGGTCCTCCAAGCCCGAGGAGCTTCGTCGCCGCCAAGCGGAGGAGGTCATGACCGAGATCGACGAACATAACCAACCCACTTCTACCACTTCCAGCCAGAGCACTGCGCCTACTACCCCCTCTCAGAGCAACGCCCCGTTTCCCGGCCACATCGAGAGAGGCACTATCAAATCCTGCTACGCTACCGAGGATGCATGCGTTAAGGCCACTGGCAACTGCTCGGACCACGGCGCTTGCAAGAACAAGTACGCCACGCCCAACGGCGAGGACCAGGGCACGTGTTTTGCCTGTCAGTGTCTTGGAACTATCAGCAAGAGCGGCAGCATCACTCACTGGGGCGGCAGGGCCTGCCAGAAGGTTGACGTCAGCGTTCCCTTCTGGCTCTTTGTCGGCTTCGGCGTCGCCATGGTCGGTATCCTCACCTTCGCCATTGGTATGCTCTTCAGCGTGGGCGAGGAGAAGCTCCCCGGTGTCATTGGTGCCGGCGTGTCCAAGACGAAATAGGACCGTAGTTGATGCGCCACAGATGAGGAGCGGGCGAGTGGCGGACCTTGACGCGGTGCAAGGCAGGAGTGGTTGTGCTTATAATTGGCAAGTGGTCGTCTGTACCATAGGTGTATTTTCACGCGGCGTTGGCATTGGCAGGACATTTCTCTCTTTTATTCGGAGAGGGTATTTCTTAGACAATCGAAAACCAAAAAAGAATCGAAGCTATGATGACATGATTCCGAGTGAATCTCCTGGGTATCGAAACGGTGATGCGATGTAAAGACTATTTGTTCCCGCCTCTAACCCAGCTCCCCCACGTCCGGGCGCTCATTTGGTGTTGTGCCCAGGCTCTCGAGGCCCCTCTCGGCCCGCAGCTCGCTCGCCCCTGCGGCATTCGTGATCTGCCTGGCCGGCGACTGCGTAGCCGGCGACTCGGTTGACGACGCCCCGTTGCCGACGGCGGCGGTGTACTTTTGCCCGGCCTCGTTGAGCAGCCGCTGCACCTCGTCCTTCCTCGTCATGATGCCGTCCCTCTCCTGCCTCAGCTCCTGCACGCGCTGCTTCTTCTCCGCGAGGTCCAGCTCCATGGCGCGCATCGTCGTCTGCAACCTCGACAGGCACTCGGTGAGGCTCGGCAGGGGCGTGATCTTGGGCGGGACCTGCAGCAGCTGTTCGGCGGGGTTGCGCTCGGGCTTCTGCAGACCGTCCATGCCGGACCTCGTCTGCGCCGCCTCGAAAGCCGCGCGCCGCTCCGCCTCGGACGCGTCCGACTCATCGCCCGAGCCACCCTCGGCCATCTGGATCTGCTCGGCCATCTCGCGCCTACGACGGACCTTCGCCTCCCTCTCGGCCTTCCTGCCCAACGACAGGCCGCCGTCCTCGACAAAGTCGTCGAACCCCTCGCCCAGATCCTCGTCCTCGGGCACGAGGCGCGTGTCGGCCTTCTTCTTGCGCAGCGACGCACCGCCATCGTCGTTGTCGTCGAACGAGATGAAGTCTTCGTCGCCGTGCTGCTGCTGCTCCTGCGCAAGCCTCGCCCGGCGCTGTTTCCTCTCCTGGATCTCCGACTCGGTCAGGATGTTGGTCTGATGCGGCCGAGGCGCAAAGTCGGCCTGGTTGACGATCACGGCGCCCTCAAGCTCGGAGTCGTCCAGGTCCATGCCGTCCTCGTCCTGCATGCGGAGAGAGGTCAGGTTCTGGGGCGTGTTGGGCGTCGAGTTTTGTAGCTCGCTGAGGTATTCCTTGCTGTATCTCGGGCGGTCCTCTTCCTCGTCGCGGAATGTGCGCATAGGCAGCCTATTTTTGAGGGCGCTGTTCTCCAAGGCCTGGTAGCCCAGTGTCGACTTTTTGGGCGTCGCGTACTCCGTCTTGGCTGCGTCGTCGCCGTCGGCGTCCCCCACAGCACCGCCGAACGAGAGTCTAGAGGCGGACTTGCGCTTCTTCTGCTTGAGGGAGCTTGAACGGCTGACCGCTGGTCGAATGACCACGGGGCCGTCACCATCGTCGTCGCCGCCGTCGTCGTTTTCGCTTCGCGCCGGGGCGGCTTTCGGTTTCGCAGAATCGCCAATCGCAACGCCGCCGTTGGAGTCGTCGGGCTCGTTGTTGAAGTTGATGCTCTTGCGCAGACCAGATTGACGAAACGGCTTCCTCGTGAACTTGACTGCTACTGGCGCAGCGTCTGGCATCCCATTAGCCTTGCGAACGACGGCGATCAGCGCATGGTCTCTGGAGCGGAGCAGTAGACTCACCATCTTTCACGGGCTCTTGACCGGCGGGCGAGGCTGTGGCGGTGTTGTCTTCGTCATCGTCGAGGACCTTGATGACTTTTGCCCTTCTTTTTGGTGTGAATGCACTCATCTTGGGCGGATCACAAGCATTGAAGTGATTTTGGGGGCCGGTGATGTCAGGGAGATCCGAAATTCGACAGATGGGTAGTAATAGGCATCCGTCCGCTGTACAGTATACCTTGGTACTCTGTAGATGCGGCCCCCGATAAGCATGTTATCGGCACGTGACTCCACCCAGACTTGGATCTTGCTCAATCGGCCAGGCTGCAGAGGCAGAACAGAGCTCCGTCGGTCGCGTCGCAAAGCTCAATTCGCGCGACATCAAGCATTAGATCGGTCAACTTACCCGCCCAACCGCCTTTCCACCACTACCACCACATACATATATACTCCCATACAGACAAGATGGCGCCCGCACAGCCCGAGCTGAAGAAGGTACGGAAGCCCCAATTGCCAAACGAACATACCAGAGTCTCCAGACCTGTTTGATGTACTCCTGAAAAAAACGGATGGATGGACTGCATTGGTCCATCCAACATCGATCTCCGTCTACCTCCCCTCTCTTGCTTTCTATCGCGTTCTGGGAGCTGACACTTACCTCCCCCTCCGCTATAGTACCTCGACAAGAGACTGTTTGTCCAACTGAACGGCAGCCGCAAGGTTATCGGCGTTCTCCGCGGTTACGATGTATGTGTCGATGTGAAGCTCCGAACGGAACGCGAGCTCTGCTAACTTGTATGATCAGGTTTTCCTGAACATTGTGTTGGACGAGGCGGTCGAGGAGAAGGAGGGCGGTGAGAAGGTCCGGTTAGGCATGGTCGTATGTACACCCCAAAGTTCTCTGCCATGTGCTCTCTAGAGGCTAACAACGTGGGGCAGGTCATCCGCGGCAACTCTGTCGTCATGCTCGAGGCTCTCGAAAGGATCGGCGGCGATGATCGTAACCACCAGCGGTAAAGGGGGAAGCTTTGCCAGGTGGTCGTAGTTCTACGAGAATGCGTTCGAGGGGGGATTTTACACGGCGTTATAACGGCAAAAGAACGATGCTTTTTCTTTTTGGTTCAAGACACAGGACGAGGATGAAATATGCTAGATACCAGCAAGGAAGAAGAGATGTCACATCCAGACTGGGCCACAAACGCCACCCCACGACTACCCAGCCAGATCGGGCAGAGGCTGGAGGGGTCCTTATTTTGCGACATCAAGCCACGCCCTCTCGTCGTACGAGTCCATCATGCGGCCGCCGTACTTGCGCACCCATCCCTTGATGCCGCCTTTGAGGATGACGGATTGGATCCCAGTCTCGCCGACGTCGTCGAAGTAGTCCTGCAGCCAATTCGCCGACCGAGGACCACGGCCATTACTGCTTCCTGAACGGCTTCAGCACGGGGGTGTCGGCGAGAAGGCGAGGGGAGGGGAGCAAAGACAACCAAGCGCGCAGATAGACGACGGCCGAAAACACTCACCGCAGTAAAATATAACACGCTTGATTCCGGCTTGCTTGCACAGCTGATGAATGACGGGCCTCGTCTGGTAGAGGGACTGGGCGGGCAGGTTGATGGAGGTTGCGATGGTGCCCCCCTCAAAATCGTTGCGACGCACGTCGACGAGCAGAAAACCACGGCGAGCGGTATCGTTTCCCGCCGCGGTTTGAGCCTCGAGCAACAACACCATGACTTGTTCGGCCTCGATTTCCGGTGTCTTGGCCTCGGGGGCGGGGAATGCCGCCCACCACGGCGGGGGTTCGGTCGATGCTGCGGCCTCGGCCATTGCGAGGTCCTTTCGAAGAAAAGCCCCGGCTGTGATGTAACTCAGCCCGGCTCACTTCACTCGTTGAGAAGCGAAGCAGTCAGAAAACCGAGCAGCACCCCTGAGTGTGTAAAAATGCTTAGCTGCGATCTGGCGGGCGTGCAAGTGCGGGCGCAAGACTACCCCAGACACGCGATCACAGATGGGGGCACACACCACACACAAGTTGTGATGTTGGATGGCGAGTACCTAGTGAGAGAGAGAGAGAGAGAGGGAGGGGTTCAGTTGCGAAGCCGCAGAGCCGCAGAGCCGCAGATCCAACCGGCTCATCCTCCAAGAGTCTCGGCACTTTACGGCTGTGGAGATTCCCGCTCGGAGCCATCTGTCATGTCATTCCAGGGCGCCAATTGGCTGCCAATGATGCCATCTTCACGGGTCGAACCCTTGCGCCGTTGCACTCTACTTCTGGTTTAAGAGAGAGAGAGTGTGTGTGTTATAGGTTATAGACAAAGATGGCTGTCTCCCAGAACTCTAATAAGTACCACTGACCTACATATGAACTACTCGTGCCACTATCACAAGTCCCAAGTTGAAGTTGATTCCTTTTTTTCTTCTCTTTTCCCCTCCACCAATCAATCCCGCTCACGACAGCACCGCCAACCAAATCGCATTCCGCCCACATGCCGAACTTGTAGATTTAGTCAACGTCTCTCTTATCTCTCTCGCCGGGATTTCGGATCGGTTATCTCGAACCCATCTGTAGGTACCTACCGGTAGTGGAGTCCGGCACTCTTGCCCGCCTGCCCGCCTGCCCGTCTATCATAGTACCTATTAGCCTCTTGGAGGTTGCGCTATTTGTCCTTATCTCGCAACTCTCGCTTCAAGCTTCCCGTCAAGCCTTTTTTTTCTTCTTTCGTTTCTTTTCTCTCTCTTTTCTTCGATCCGAAGCTACGTTCCATCGCTGAACGAAAACAACGACCGGCTGATGGAGAAAAGAAGAAAAAAGATGGAAAATGAAACAAAGGCCGGGGACGTTCCCGCTCAACCCCACAATTCCTGACGACGAGACGCGAAGTCCATGACGATACGGAGAGCCGGCCGTGACCGGAGTGGCGCGGGCTGGACCTTCCCGCGGATAACATAACTGTTATCAAGTGCTGCAGAGTCTATGTGTTGTGTCCTGCACAGCTTCCAGCTCTTGACCCTCTGCCCTGCTTCGATGGGCGGGTTTGATATCTTATCCCTCAACTTGGCTTTCTTTCCACTTAGAAGCAAAGATGCCAAGTACCGGTACTGCAGCAGACCCCGTGTTCCGGCCTCTGCTCTCAAATACGTGTTGTTAGTTGCGTTTACATAATTCGCCTTGGCACACACGCATTTATCGACATGTCATGCAGATTCAACAGCCGTTTTCGTGCATTCTGTGCTGCGTTACACAATCTCACACGGTCACACCAACCCACCGATCGTCGGATACTGCTCGGTAGGTTACCATAATCTCTTCATCCCAAGGAGACAACCGGTCGACCGCGATCCCCTCCCGGTCTTGCCCCTCCCTCTTTCAGGAACCAAGCTTTCACTTGTCTATCAGGGGCGCCGTGTGCAAGCAAGGCCGCAAACGGGAGAGTTGCGGCAGATGAACAACCCTACAGCTTCCCTTGCTTCCCTCTGGTCGTTCCAAGTCTCGGACACCCCCACAAACATCCCATCAGATCCTTTCACCCCGCTACATACGACATCCGGAGGCCAAGAGGACGGGGTCGGTTGCCAAGTCGACAACCGCCCCGCCAAACGGGCTTGGATCGACCCATCGTCTTGTTGTCTTTCTATCTTGCCGCTTCCTGTACTGCGCCGCCTCCACTGATAAGGAGTCAGAGACCAACACCCCAATGGCTCGGACTTTGGGGCCGGCAACAGCTTGACATGGCCGACGTCAGTATGCATGGTAAACACATGGCCGGCCGCGGGGATTCTTCCTGGCTGATGACTTCCACCTGCTTCATCTGGCATAGCACCATCGAAATAGACGCGGCAAAGTCCCCTGACCAAAAGGTAGGCCTAGATACACTTGATCGTTGTACCCGCCGTCTTACAAGTGTGGGCAGTCTGACAGTCTGGCACCGCTGGGCAGTCTCACACCGCGAAGCCGGCTGTCATCCGGTGACCAATTTTGTCATGTTTATGAATTGAACACCGGAAATATGGGTTCTGCTCTCCACGGTCGCCCACCGGGCCTTCTACGGTCACCGGCTAGGCCTCGATACCGGCGTCGACATCGAGTCGACAACGTTCCGGTAGCGGCATGCTGCTTACCTTGGGCGATATGATACATCTCATCTTCTTCGTCTTACTATAAAGAGGTGCGGGACGCGTTAAACTGTCAGAAGAGACAAAATCCTCAAGAAATTCACCCTCACGCTCAAACCACCTGACCATCATCCAACCGCCCCTTTCTCACTTCATAATGGCTCAGTGGTTTCTCTCCTTCATGGTCGGAACCGCTCTCGCGGCTGCTTCTGGTCTCCCTATGAAGCTCGAGACACGAAGCGCAGTGACTTCCCGTGTTTCCAACATCCACATCACCATCGAAGAGCCCGTCGAAGAGACCGTCACCTTCACCTACGGTTCGTGCCGGGGTGTCTCCCTGGACGATGCCCATCACACTATCGTCAAGTCCGAGGTCCGCGACTCTCAACGTCTCGTCTGGGTTCTCCCGGAAGACGCCTCGTCTGATGGGTGTATTTCAGCATGGGGTACTTCTGGCAAGCTGGTGGGCCGGAGTGAGCCTCAGACGCTGCATCACAACTGGAAGCGCCGTGTTCAGAAGAGATGTGAGTTCATCATCGAACGATTACTGCTTTTCTCCCTAACGTCAAACAGCCATTCACATGGGCAACGACACCGGCATCGACACTCTCGGAGCCTGGTTCGAGGGTGTCAACCTCCTCAAGGACAAGGAGCCCGCCGCCGTGGACGTCGACGCCGCCAAGTCGAAGCAGGTCGCCATCGTCGGCGCCGGCATGGCGGGACTGATGAGCTACCTCGTCCTCTCCCAGGCTGGCATGACCAACATCAGCATCATCGAGGCCGGCCAACGTCTCGGCGGCCGCGTCCACACCGAGTACCTCAGCGGCGGCCCCTTTGACTACTCGTATCAGGAGATGGGTCCCATGCGCTTCCCGGAGCACTACGTCGACCCCAAAACCAACACGACCTACAACATCACCGACCACCAGCTCGTCTTCCAGCTCGCCGCCGAGATGAACCATCTCAACAACCACGACAAGAACCTGAGCGTAGACTTCATCCCCTGGATCCAGAGCAACCAGAACGGCCTGTCATACAAGAACGGCATCAGGCTCGCCAACGGCCTGCCGCCGACCCTCGCCCAGATCGCCGCCAACTCGTCTCTTGCCGTTGCCGGCGTCCTTGACGACTCCACCAACGCCCTGTCCGAGAAGCTGGACCAGTACCTCCCAGGCAGCGACTTCTCGGTTCGCATGGCCCAGAACATGTTCAAGGCCCACCGCGAGTTCCTCGACTCGGGTCTCCAAGGCCTCGGAGGAGACGTGTGGTCCGAGTACGCCTTCATGGTGAACTACCTCAAGGGCTCCCTCAACTCGACCGACGCCCTCGGCGGCTACTCGGCCGCTTCTTTCTGGGACGCTCTCTACGAGGGCATGTACTTCCAGGCCGCGACCTACAAGACCATTGACGGCGGTCTCAGCCGTCTCCCCCAGGCCTTCCACCCCCTCGTCGACGACGTCACCACGATGGACCGCAAGATCGAGCGCGTGCGGTTCGACGCGGAGGACTCCCGCGTCAGCCTCGAATGGCGCGAGTCCTTCCGGAACCAGACCTTTGAGAGCGCCTCGTACGACTACGCCCTGCTGGCGGTCCCCTTCTCCATCATCCGCAAGTGGCGCCTCCCCTCGCTGCCCCTGACCATCTCCAACGCCATCAAGGAGCTGCCCTACACCAGCGCCTGCAAGGTCGCCCTCGAGTTCTCGGAGCGGTTCTGGGAGCACCACGACAACCCCATCGTCGGCGGCTGCAGCACCACCTCGGACATCCCCGGCATCGGCTCCACCTGCTACCCCTCGTACAACATCAACGGCACCGGCCCGGCCACCATGCTGGCCTCGTACATCTCGGGCGACTGGGGCCACCGGTGGGCCTCCGTCTCGGAGGAGGAGCACGTCCAGTACGTGCTCGACGCCATGGTCGAGATTCACGGCGAGAACGCCAGGGATCTGTACACGGGCAAGTTCAACCGCCGCTGCTGGGTCCTCGACCCGCTCGAGAGCGGCAGCTGGGTGAGCCCCGTCGCCGGCCAGCACCAGCTCTACATCCCCGAGTACTTCAAAACGTACAACAACGTGAGTGTTGGTCCGTGGAATACTCCGAAAGTGACATGACCCGGCGGTAGCTAATGAACGACTGTTGGCTAGATGATCTTCATCGGAGAGCACACCTCCTACACGCACGCCTGGATCTCTTCGGCTCTCGACTCGGGCATCCGCGGCGCCGTCCAGCTGCTCCTCGAGCTCGGGCTCGTGGACGAGGCCAAGGCTGCCGTCAACAAGTGGATGGCCAGGTGGATCGACATTGTAAGTTACGGAGACCCCGAGACCTTCCACCCACGTGGTCCTGCGCCGAAGCCTAATCCCAAGCCTCTAGTGATACAGTGATACGGCATGATGGGCGATATCCAAGGAGAAAATACTAGAGACGAAAACGAGAGTAGGGAAATATCGGCACATTGCCGAGGGACGGCAGTAAATAATGTCTTTCATGTAATGTAGTATGACGATTCACGAGTAACAGACGAGCAACCATTAATTACACCCAATACCTTCCAAGACCAACAACATCCGGAACCACCTTCGGCTAGACCTGCGGCGGTTAGTCGTCGATGCGGTAACCAGACCTGACATCACGCGAGCTAATAACCCAGCAGGAATGCCACGGGTTTGCAACGAGTCGAGCCAGCGGATGAGGCCTCTCTTGTGGACTGACTCTCCGAGTCTCTCCCGAGCACAAGGCATCAAGGACCATTGCCTCCGAAAAGAGACGAAAGGATCTGACATTCGACGCCGTCGGCTTTGGATGTGTCAAAAGAAAGCTACCCGTCCTGCATTAGCTGGGTAACCCAGGGTTGCAAAGGAGGAAAATATTTCAGAAATGACATGTCACTTTCCGCCCCCCTTCTATTGCGCCTCGGCTTCTTGAACATTGAGCGACAAGTTCGACAACACCAGGCTTGGGTGAGAAACGAGAGTCGAGACGCCTGAGAAGATCAGCCAGCTCAGCCGCCGACCACGCCATCGTCTTTTCGGGCTTCCATGTCCAGGAAGCGAGCGTGTTTGCGCGTTGGCAGCGGCGGGACGGAAGGCTTAATGTATGTCAATTGTTTGCTTGCTTTTAGTCACTTGACACCTGTCACAAATGAGGAGGGGACTAAAAGAGGGGGGGGGAGGGGGTATTGGAAGATTGGAGAGAATCCATGGGCACTCAGCTCCCCTTTCCAATAATACTCTCTGGTGGCCCATCGAGATCCTTACCGGGTCTTTCTCACTACCTACCGTACGTGCGTACCTACCTAAAGATACGGTTGGGTTGGGTGGGCTCTCTAGCCAGTGGATGCCAATCACATATTGAAAAATGCAACTATGGCGCGGGTCAGGGGATTCCTGATCCGCCAACGGCTTTCATATGGGGCCTTGGATGAGCGAAGGAGTGAGAGTGAAGACTGACTGGAGGCTGGAGCCACTGTCATGGGGCGTTGGCAGGGGTTGCTCCGGATGGCGATTGGGCTTCATTCGGGTTCACTGCGATGCTGGCCCAGGGAATCCCGACCATCAAAGCCGTCAATAGGTGATGGCGCCGCCTCGACAACGACGACGCCATGGCGCTTGGGGGGGGGAAAAACAAGCAAAAATGAACAAGATGAGGCTACAGGATCGTGGCGTGGCGGAACAAAACGCCACGAGTAAGCTTGAAGACAGACATCCATCTGAGACCAACAACTGACGACGGGCCACGGAGAGCAGCTCTAATCATCGGAATCTCCCTCCAACTGGCAACGGCGCTCTTGATGATTGAGCGACCAGCGCCACACAACAGACAGTAAGCGAAACATGACGACCTACCTGTTCAAGGGCTCTTTGTCCGAGTCGGCCAGTGGGAAGAATAAGACAGCTCCACCCGGCGGTTTGGCTCAGGTTGAAAGCGAAGGAAGAAAATAAACGATATGCAAGATCAACAAGTGCATAGAACATAAATGTGCTAACACACTACTAAACGTAACACTCAAGACTCCCCAACCCAAAAGGTTAGATTCCCCCGCCGAGCGGGCAAAACATTGAACGACAGGAACTAAAAGATTACTTAAAGATTACTTATTAGTAGGGTAGGAGACACGCACGGAATCGGTAGACAAGAACCGTGCTTGAAAGTCAACTGGAGAAGCGGCACAGTGACACGAACCCTTGCCCGTCTTCTTTCCCTTAACCCCCGTTGTCTCTTTTTCTTACGCGCTCTCAGTCACTTACTGTAGTGTACGGATACTGTCCCTGAGCTCTCAAGCGAAACCACGCTTACAGTAAGTAGTGTGCTGTATGGCTCTGCATGCGTATTCTGTACCTTTTCATGGGTTCAAATTGAGATGGAGATTGGGAGAATTGGGGCCGCAAATCTCATCATACGAGTTTGCAAATGCAACTCGGCAAATCCCTGCTGTGGCGTGTTCTCTTCCCCACCAGACATCGCGTGTCACTGACGTCTGCTTTCTTCTTTCTTTCTTCGGTTAATAAGAGGACAAGGGACACACAGTCACAGTCACAGCCACAGACACCCACCCAGCAGTCTCCATCAGAGTTTCGAGGGATCTCTTATCACACGTGCAGGAATCTTCAGTGAGGCCCTCTGTTTCTGCTTCCAGTCTCTAAGCTGCATCTGTAACTCAATCAGATTTGTTGGTAGGCGACTGACTTGACAAATACATTCATAGACCTCCCATAAAGCCGTCGGTTTGAGTGGTGCTTACCCCGTCCAGAGTCACGGTGATAATGCCAGCTGCAGCACACTTCTAGAAGGGGCCCCGGCCCGGGTCTCTTCGTTGCTTCGGTTTGCTCGGCAGGTCACTCGCCGTGGTCCGCCGGGCGGCCGGGGTGGCTTCGGGGGCCACCCTCAGGGTCCAGTCGAGATCCCTGACTGACGCTGACCGTTCCCATCCCTGGCCCCTGGCCCCCGGCCCCTCGGGACCCTGTCATCCCATCTCATCCCAGCCAGACATCCTGGCTTTGTACAAGACATACGGAATGCTATGTAGGTACTGTAGCTGCGAGCCTGCGAACAGGGCTGAATTGTGAATCGTTCCTCGGTTCATCGCGGACGCCCGACCGCTATTGGTGCCGTCCCCTGGGCAAAACCCGTTGACAAGTACCCAGCGTCTTCCTCCGTGATGGGCCTTCTTCCCTTTCAACCCATGAATCTATCCTTGCATGGGTGGCCCATGAGAGCCGTGTACGAACGAGGGACCGACTTTCTTTTTTAGACTACGGCGTACACATCATACGATGTCTACCTACGAGACGGTGAGGTCTTTTTCGAAACATGCGGAACTCCAGCGCACGCGGCACGCGGCAAAATTGCATTTTCCGGGGGTTGTGAGAGAAGATGATGAGGGGTGAAGCCCAACGGCAGTTTGTCCTCGAGAGTAGAGGATGTATATTTCTCCCGTGGTCCCCCAAGCCCGATCTTGAAGGAGGATCTCTACGTGTATTTCCACACTTTTGGATTTTGCTCTTGTTACTGTAGCATCTGCCAGACACTTCTCGTTCTCCGTATGTTGTAATTCTTGATACCAGTTGAACGAGTCGCCCCTGTTCCGCCTGTTATCTCGTCCTCAAAAGACACGCCTGCAAACCGCAAGCTCTGCCCGTTCCCATTGCTGTTAATCTCAAGGCTATTCGCCCATCATCAACCTAGAGTGTGATCATTCGGCGTTGGCAACCAGAAGAGCAAGAAGAGGTCACAGTGCTTCACTGTCACAGCCGGAACCATGGTCTTGACATACAAGCAATCACAGCTCGTCAAGGGCACGATCCCCGCCCTCCGCGAGCATGGCGAGACCATCACATCCATCTTCTACGCCAACATGCTCCGTGCCCACCCGGAACTTCACGACCACTTCAACAAGGTCAACCAGGCCAACGGCCGCCAGCCTCGTGCCCTGACGGGCGTCATCCTCGCCTTTGCCGCCAACCTCAACCACATCAGCGAGCTCATCCCCAAGCTCGAGCGCATGTGCAACAAGCACTGCTCCCTCGGCATCCGGCCCGAACACTACGACATCGTCGGCAAGTACCTCATCCAGGCCTTCGGCCAGGTCCTCGGCCCGGCCATGACCCCGAGATCCGCGAGGCCTGGACAAAGGCCTACTGGCTCCTCGCCAAGATGCTCATCGGCCGCGAGGCCCAGATGTACCGCGAGTTCGACCAGGACAAGTGGTCCGGGTGGCGCGAGTTCCGCATCGAGCGCAAGGACGCCGAGACGGACGACATCTTCTCCTTCTACATGGTCCCCGTCGACGGCAGGCGGCTGCCCGACTTCTACCCGGGCCAGTACACCTCCCTCCGCACCACGATCCCGTCCCTGGGCCACCTGCAGTCACGGCAGTACTCGCTCAGCGACGCGCCGCGGCCCGACTACTACCGCATCACCGTCAAGCGCGACCGCGGCGTCAAGGTCGGCAAGGGCGGCGCCGTCTTCCACCTCAACCCGGGCGTGCTCTCCAACCACCTCGTCGACGACAAGAGGCCCGGCGACGTCGTCGAGCTGACGCACCCGACCGGCGACTTCTTCTTCGACACCCACGCCGCCGGCACCCTCCCCGTCGTCCTCATCTCCGCCGGCGTCGGCGTCATCCCGCTCATGTCCATCTGCAACACCGTCGTCGAGCGCCAGGCCGTCCGCCCCATCTCTTGGGTCCACTGCTCGGCCCGCGCCGCCCCCTTCGAGGAGCACGTCCGCAAGCTCGCCCGCAGCCGCGCCAGCTTCACCACCAGGTTCTTCCGCTCCCAGATTGCCGACGTCGAGGACGACGACTCGCTCTCCTCGTCGAGCGAGTGCGACTTCGGCCTCCGCATGGACCTCGCCCGCATCGACCCGGCCGAGCTCCACCTCGGACACGGCGGCGCCGAGTACTACATTTGCGGGCCCGAGATCTTCATGACCGAGATGTCCCAGTTCCTCTTAGACCAGGGCGTCGACCCAGCGAGGGTCAAGTTGGAGAGGTTCTCTACGGGAGACCTAGCAGCGCAGGCATGATGTCCTCTCTGGGGAGAGCGCAAAGGGCGGTTCAAGTCTTGACGATGTCGTCATGGGCAAGTGTTTTTTTCCTCAGATCAGGGTTAAGGTTACTCGGGGATATGATGGCCAGTTTTCGTATACACTATAGGAAGGGTCTATGGAGTTAAATATTGGGACGGTGCCGTGTGAGAAGGGCTTGCGGAGTTATTTGGGTGTGTATCGACTGCAATGACTTCGACGAATCGGTCCAGGCGCAACTTTTTGCCTCAAAAAGCACCGTGTTGGTCGTTGACATCCAAGACAACATTGACATGCAGCGAAGATCATGAGACGGGAGCAATGATTTTTATGCCGTGATGTTGCTCTCTATCCGTTCGTGCTTGCCGTCCACCCACAATCTGGGAAAGCCTCCCGCAAGGAAAGGCCATGGATGCCCAGAGCCAGAAGGTATAGACGATTCTTCCGGTGGCTTTGGTTATCCCACAGGTGAGAATGCCAGCAGCCGACGGGGGAACCCGGGAGAACCCGGGGAGACGGAGCGGAAGCAGTGGGGCGGCGGCGGAAAGGGGCTTCGGGAATCCGGCCGGCCGCGCCGTACGGACCAGGTAGGTACCGGGTAAAAATGCAGTGTGTTCAGCGGTAACAGTGCTGTGACCATAGCACCCAAGTGCCTGGTTCAATCTCCAACCAGGCAGGCAACCTTCCTCAGAGGCTCCCACCGGCCAAGAAAGGTTTCAACAAAACTCGGCCGCCAAACAATGCAAGAGTTGCCATCAATGTGGACTCTTCCTTCTCTTCCTATCGGCAATTCTTCACAGTGAGCCTCCTTATCGGGGCTGTTAATACCCAAGGGACCGAAACGGCTGCTTCTTTGAACAGGGCGAAGAAATAATCTAATAACCACGGGAAGCGGGACCCAAATCACAAAATGAGACGCCGTTTAGGCGGCATTGATGGTATTAATGGTCTGCGCCGCGTGTTATGTCGTGTGCCGAAGTCATTGCTTCCTGGCCCGTCATGTCTAATTATGTTGTCACAACTTGCATCATCACACGCCTTGCGTTTTAAGGACCATTTCAGAATCCGGGGTTCCATCATATTACAGTTAAGCTTCAGCGGTCTTGAACGGAAAGAAAAGAATGCAACTTTTCTAGTTGCTCTCACTCCTACAGCTATCATGCGTCTCTAAGCAAGGGGCCCTTCTTT
This sequence comes from Colletotrichum tanaceti, assembly GCA_005350895.1. Lineage (NCBI taxonomy): Eukaryota > Fungi > Ascomycota > Sordariomycetes > Glomerellales > Glomerellaceae > Colletotrichum > Colletotrichum tanaceti. The sequence goes on from PJEX01000088.1 coordinate 47,845, forward strand.
ACCGGCTCTATCCTCTCGAACGATTCGGGATCAGGCAGGTGATCAGGACACCACCTCTCCATCCCGTATCGCAACCAATGTGCGTATGTGCCCTTGATGTTGTCGCTCCCCTCATGCTTCCTCCACGAACTCCCCAGCGTCTCGCCGAGAACCTGGACAATCAAGCCGTGGGCCAGCTTGAAACCGAAACTTCTCGCGAAACAATCCTCCACGATCGTCCTGGCCAGCCTCTGATCCTCCGACTCGGGCGTCCCGGGCTCGGGCACCGTTAGACTCATGAGCTCAAAGGCTCGCACACCGTTCCACTTCGTGTGCTCGTTGATGAGCTGGCTGCCAACCATGTACTCCGGCGCGAAGATCTTTTCGCAGACGTACGCCGGCCCGTCCCAATCTGCTTCTTCGTCCACGAGGCTCATCACCATCGTGATGACCTGCCCCTGGATGATGTAGTCCGTCAACCGCTGACTCAGGCCTTCGTGCCCTGCCTCGGTGAGAGATTGTCCCATCAGCGGGACGCCCCTTAATAGCGGATGCGAGTGCAGGCCCTCTGTGTTCGTCTTTCCCTTCCAGAGTTCGATGAAAAGTTCGTGGCATGCTTGCCAGAAGATGTTACCGGGAAGGCTCCCGATGAAGTAATTCATCAGACTGTAGCTCCGTCCCCCTTCGGCGTTGAAGGATAGAACCTCATAAGGGCTGTCCGGGTTGGCAACGGTCTCGTTCCACAGCCGATCGAGGTCGCCGATTTGCATGAATCCCACGTCCGTGTACACGCCGCCGTACTTCACGAGTAACGGGAACCGTACGAGGTCGGAGTAGTGCTGTTTCGCAAACTCGCCATCCAAAGTCCCTTCCGTGAAGGCCCGAGGGACGACTCTCGGGTCCTGCACGTCGATCCAGTTTCCAACGTAACTTCGTGACCGCGGCTCGAGATCGACGACGCGCACCGTCCACCCCTGGGGGGAAAAGCGGCGGTGCCAAGTACGGACGTTGCGTTTCGCGTATGGATACATGTTGTCGTATCCGGAATTCCAGAAGAACCATAGATTTTTCGCGGATGTGACCGGCGGCGGGTTCCTAATGGTGTCATCGACCTGGTCGTCTGCTCGTTGGTCCAGGCGATCGAGGGGAATGGGATGAAGGCCGGCGGGGATCGGGTAAAGGGACGGAGATGCCGAGGACGCTCCGTTGTTGAGAGTTGTTGCGGTCATGGTTGTCGAAGGGGCTGCAAGTCTCGTTGTTGCCAACGAGAGTACGCAGCAGTATGGCGCTGTCTGGAGCGAGAATGGCGAGATGGTAGGAGGAGACTGTGGCCAGCAGTAAAGAGATCGGCAGTTGTATGATGAACGTTCTTGATTTTTTGTTTTGGCTGATTTTCTTTGTATTAATCAACAATGGGCAGTTGGCGGGTTGGTATTTGTAGTCCAACAAGACTTGATCTTAAAGTCGCAGGTGTCAGTCAACCAGACTAGCCGTAATTATTCCTGCATTAGCTCAGATGATTCATCGTGATTCACGTACGCAACACCCCCACTTCGGGCCCTAGCAGCGGCGAAGTGCATGACCTGCAGTGACTAGGGAATGGAATGTGCAGAGAGTTGCAAAAGTACCAAGGGCCCTCTCCTTAGTATCTGGCATTCTGAAAGCTTTTAAATCCTACTCATTGGCTTGGAAACACCGAGGTGCCTTACATTTGGTGGCGGAGGGATGGAAATTTGCTGGATTCAACACCAGTGGCTGACACCGCCAGACAAGTTTCTCTTCAGTTTATGCCCCAGTTGTGTCGGGGGTTATGATGTCCCCAGTGCAGTTAGACATCCATTGATGGATTCGTACTTTCGAGATCTTATCGCATGCCTGTATTCCCTGATAGTTGGCAAACTCGGAGAATCAACTTTCAAATTTTGCCGAATTAAACTCAGCGGTAATATGCTAGATAGAGGGGGGCTGTTCTAGCCTCTTCTGCCTCTAGACGACATATGTTACAGGGCCTATCCCATCTCTTGCCCCTCATGACAGCCTGGGACGAAAGACGAACAGATAACCTATTAACGATAACTGATAAAGATTAAGGGCTAGATCAGTAACTTGGATAACTCTTGGATTCTAGTTAGATATAGCTAACTTAGATAAGGGATGTGGCCTAAAACTAATTAAATGTTATGCTATACCTATTTTAGTATTAATTTTTATTAGTAAAGTTTACCTCTATATAAAGTTAAAGTTATAGTAAGTTAGCTACATACCTTAAATAAGAATAACTTTCTACTAGGTTAGATAAGTAAAAACCCCTTATTTCCCTATATAAATTGTTAATAGTTAGTAAGAGTACTATTAATAATAATTCTAGTTAGATAACTTTATATACCTATTAACTACTTACTTTTACCTACTACTCTAATAGATACTAATAATAAAGAAGTATTTATAATTATTACTACTACTGCTGCAGTAGTAGTAATACTATTTCTATATAACTATAGGCAGCCTATAGTAGAAAAAGAGGTTATTAACTATAGGGGTACCTTAGTAGTAAGATAATTCTACTAGCAGCTTATATATAGCTTAAAATAATAATTCTTTAGCCTCTTTTAATTTAGTAAACAGTAGTTTTAAGTACTAATAAGATAGCTTCTAAAAAATATATCTCTATAGCTATTAAAGTATCTTCTTACTAAGTAGAAAGTACTTATTAGTCTATTTTTATTAGTAAGTAGTAGTACTTAATAGATAGCTAGTTATCTATTTAAAATTAGCTAGTTAATAGTATTAGTAGTTTAGAATAAGGTTCTTATATACCTTATTAAACTTTATACTACCTATGTTAGAGCGCCTAAAGAAGATAAGCTTTTACTTAAGATTAAGGGTAATAAGAAGTTAGGTAAATACTTTACTAGATATATTAGAGCTATTAATAGTATACTTATATCTACCTATATACCTAAAGGAGATTAATAAAATATATAGAGAAGTTATAAGGGAGGTATATCTTAGAATGTTTTTTCTACTATATATTTTAATAGAGGATTTTCTTTTATTCTAGCTAGTACTAAAGGTTCTATTTATAATACTAGCTTAGTTAACTTTATATATAATTAAGGTTTTAAAGTCCCTAAAGATTAATATATACTAGGGGATTTAGTATTTAGTAGAAAATATAGCCTTATTATTCTTTACCCTAAAACCTAGTATTATCTATAAGATTAGAGGGATATAGAAAGGCTACCTAAGACTACTAAGGAGTTATATAACCTCTACTATAGTTACCTCTAAGTTATTGTTAAGTAGGTATTTAGCTATCTTAAAAGGAGGTAGAGGATTACTTACTAAGCTACTCCTAAGTACTACTTTAATTTATAGGTTAAGATTATATATATAGTAATAGGCTTATATAACTTTATACTTATCTATAAAGAAGAAAAGGATAATAGTAATAAAGAAATTAATTAGCCTAATCTAGATATAGTAGGAAGAAGGGTATATAAGCAGTATAGAAATTAAAGTAAGAGGGAGATTTAAGAGTATATAAAAGATATAATATAGAAGGATTAGAAAGAGGTATGTAAATAGAGGTATATACTACTACTTCTTACTCTATAAATATACTTCCCTACTATATACCTTTTTTAACTTATTACTTAGTAGTAAATTCTAATACCTTACCCTTAATACTACTAGGTTATCCTCCTTTATTACTAACTTATTAGAGATAGCTAGGTATACCTAAGGATCTAGGTTATCCTTAAATCTTATAAGATTAGCTATTACCTTATTAACCTTAGCTTCTTTATATAATAGCCTCTCTCTAGCCTAATAATCCTCCTTTAACTTTACCTCTAACGCCTCCTTCCTATTAGTATAAAGTTAGTTACTAAGCTCCTATATAGACTAGCTAATATATATATTAGCTTTAGCTATAGAAAGAGCCTTCCTCTATAACTTACTACTAACTAAAGTAAAGGGGACTATACCTATAGCTATAGATAACTAGTATTATTATATATAAAGTAAGGAGCTATAATATATAGTTAGTAACTAAGTTAATAATATAGAAGGCTAATTTTACTATAGATTATCTATATTAGTGTTATCTATACTGTTATCTCTTATATTATTATCCTCTTCTTCTTTATATAAATAGTGCTTCTTACTACTACTCTCCTTATCTAGTAAGTTAGGCTTTAGTTACTAAGGAATAACTGCCTCTATAGTAGACTATATATTGTTTCCTTTACCTATAGTTATACTCTAGATCTCTTAATATAGAGCTAGAGGACTAAGGCCCTTATTAAATACCTATTTATACTATAGATAGTTAATAAGAAAGTTATCTTATACCTTATTACTATAGAAGACTTTACTATTATCTTTATTATAAGTATTACCTAACTTATAGATAATAGAGGCCTAAGTATTATATTTCTTCCTCTCTATATTATACTTATTAATTAATATATTATAGGATACTTAATAACTAAACTATTCCTCTTAATTAATTTATACTAATAGCTATATAAAGGCTAGCTTATAAGTAGCTACCTTACTAGTATTAAGATCCCTATTATAATAGAGGATAGTAAGCTCCTCTATAAATTAATTTATTAAATCTATATTCTATAGTATATAAGGCTTTTTTTATACTTAAGTAATACTTATAATAGACTACTATAATTTAATACTAGGCTAGGTAGCTTCTTTATTAGGCTAGGCAGCCTACCCTTACTTTTGCTTCTGCTTTAACTGCTAAGTCTACTATACGCTTTTAGTAATTAGTTAAGTAGTAATAGTACCCTCTTTATCTATAGTAATACCTTCTTCTTATTACTAGCTTACTATAATTTAAATTATTAAGAATAATAATAAGTAAAGGTAAGGGGAAAAAGATAATCCTATAAGGTAGGCAGTAAGGTATAGTGTTTTATAGGGATAACAGCAGTACCTAAGGGTATTAGACTTTAACTTAGAGGGATTAATAATCATATAAGTATAAGTTACCTAAGTAACATTAGATATCTAAGTGTTATCCAAGTTGCTGATCAGGGCCTAAGTCACTCTTGTTAATAGTCCAAGTCCTGCAGTTTATCCACTCGGATCCCAGCAGGGCAGTACTTCCGTGCTGCTGATGAAATAGTTGCTTTGGACTTGTCTGTGACAGAAATCAGCCGATAGCACTTCGTGCCAGTTCTTAATGCCTAGGCTACCGTATTCAAAAACTACATCACAAATCTCACGTCCGGGTGTAATTCCCAGTGCTAGAACTTAACCATGGTGCGTCCAGAGTACTTCTCGGTCTGCTGATTCAAATCATAGCGTTCGTTTGCAAGACATGACACTAGTCTTGATTCCTTTTGAATTCAGTTTGAGATGTTGATGCATGGGATGAACACAGGTAAGTACATATTAATTCAATTACAGATTACATGGATTGTTTTTGTCAACTGGAACTTCTCCAAAGACGCCCCTGCGTGCGGCTCGACAAGGTGATGGGATTGACGGCGGCCAAAGCTCGCTGGAGGACGCGTCGCCCACTCCCTCCCAGGGTGGTTCATTACGGTGTTTTCGACCGGGCGACGAGAACTTCGTCATCATTCCGTTTGGCAATACCCGGCTTTGCGCAGAGAGTAGTTTGCGGGGAGCGATTGACCCGCCTCCAAGCTGAGCCCGCAGTCGTTGGTGGCACGGACGCGGTAGCCTGCACGCGTGTTGGGATCGTAGATGGAGGCGTCGGAGTTGAAGGGAACGCAGCCGCTGCCAACTACAGCACTGCTGAAGTTGAGAATCTCAACCTTGCAGCCGATGGCGGCAGCGGCCAAGCCGGCGTACGAGGCCACGAGGCAGATGGTGGCGGTGAATTTCATGACTGTGGTCGTGTTAGTCCAATTTCCAGACATGATCGGAATGAGTTCTTTGTACTTTTCCTGCTACCAAGGAGTCTTTTGGGGGATTTAGAAGTTGGTGATGATGTTCTACACTGCCTGCAAGTCTAGCGCCTCTATATATACGTTAATAATTATCTCACGGAGGCTTCGAGTCATTCTAGTTGTGTGGATGTACTTTTGTAAGAGAGGGGCCTGGCCTTCTGCTCCGTGGCCGGGGCAAGTCTCAGACACCGTACCCGCAAGTAATAACTCGTAATCACAAGTCATGATATCTAGGGTAGAAAAGGGGGGAAGAATGCGCCAGCTATCATCTGCTAGGGGAAAGAAAAGTTGGGAATATGTGTGACCGCTTGTCTCTGCGGTCTATGATGCTGTGTCAAGCCTCGGAAACCGTTCTCTCCGTGCTGTCAGCTCAACAGAGTTGGCGAGGAAAGAAACCAACACAAACCCCGTGATCACAGTGTCTTCGTGGGAAAGAAGATATCCGTAGGCAGAAGTGGTATTCTAGAAAGGGCGGAAGAAGCCGTTGACGCGGTCAAACTTGACCTTTCAGGAGTCGGTGAATAAAGTAGAATAATAAACCCAGAGCACCCCTGTAAACTCAAATAGTATTAAAGTCTCCATGTAGAGTCCCAATCGGTTGAAGCGGCGTCTACTCACTGACTCGAGCAAATCGTTTTCGCTCGCAGAATCCGCCGCCAGAGGGTCATTCCACCGGTGAGATTGGTGTTTACGAAACCGATTCTGTAAAATTTGAGGCTAGCTTGCAGTAATCTAAAACTCCTTCTCGTTCTCTGGGGGGGGAGGGCGAGCAGAACGCGCCCCTTGAATGTAGGATGACATAGTTCAGTGGCTTCTTCTAACTTACCCAAGATCCCAAAGCTTAACGGAACTTGTACATTCTTTTGAAGCCAGTCTCTACAGACTGATTTGCTTTATCTGGGGGGTTGAGTAAGAGAGGCAGGGATTAGATAAGTTAATTTCGTGCCATATCACATGTGACGGTGTACTACCTGATTAGGTTGTCGATCTTTGCTAGTGATGTGGGTGCGGCTACTCTCTGTTAGTTGAGCCTTCCTCTTAAAATAGGCAACTCCGATTCTTCAGCCACAACCTCACGACTAGGAACTTGGACCCGTTTCCGCTCACAGAGTAATAATTCATCTTTGCTGGGTGGAATTGAGCTATTTCTGTCTACGAGGCTGACTAGGGGACGCGAAACATAGAACGTCCACATTGCCTTGATGCTCTCTGCTCTCTGATAAGATGCCTCCACGCGTACTTTCGTTGATATCAAGAGCTAAAGTCATAAGCCCAAACCAGATTTTTGCTTTGACTGAGGTATATAGAATATGGCTATGGTCGGATCGAAAAAGGAGGATTTGATTTGGTTGCGTTGGTGGATACTATGCAGCTGTGGAATGATTTGTCTGGATCGCAGGCTTCGCAGGTTGCAGGAATAATCAATAGAGTAATTCCAGATTTTATCTGTGCCGACCCCATATCTGAGAAGTCTGCATCTCAATATTCAATACCTCGATGGTTGGAAGTTCTTGACCTAGGTGGTATAGACTGTCACGAGTCTGACGGAGGTCTAGAGATGTCGCAAAAACGACGCCGTTAATTGCGTGGCAGCAATTAACGCCTTGTATATCTATACCCTGCAACAAGAGATGAATTCAGTCACCTATTCTAAACTACTTTTCGTTAACCTCTTCACTCTGCATAGCGAACGCTGACATAAGGCTTGACGACGAAGCCATTCCCAATAGACCATACTAGGCCATTATGACTAGGTGCCACTAAACAAGCTACCCTACTAGGTTAAGAGCATAAGAATAGAGTATCGTGCTAGTACTAGGTATCCACTGCTTGGGGGAGGGGAGGCAGGCGGTTTAGGCATTGCGTGACTGATCTTCACTGCTTGGTTCAATTGGTTATACGCTAGTTACATCAACGTTCTTGTATAAGTAGGATTAAACCCCCTCCCCCCAGATCTATGGGTTATATGTGTTCCGGGCGCAGTTTTATCCATCTGTTTCTCCACCAAAGACTTGAGTTGCAAAGGTATTTTATAGCTGCGAAACTCTACGTCTCGTCCCCTCCTAAGCCTTCTTGTTCCTCTTAACGCATCTAACCCTTCGGCGTGAAGGATTGCCATGTCTACCCTGACTGTTTATAACCTGAACTAGAATTCAAATGTCTTTATAGAGCTGCCAAGAAAAGCCCCTCAAGCCGAGTACCTTCGGTGTCCGCGACCTCCGTGTACACTCGGGGACTGTGATGGGGGTGGTAAGGGTACGGCCTTGAACGAGTTTCAAAGGTTAGCATCAAAAAGGTCTCTTGAAGCGGGCGCCTGCAACGCTGGCCGGGAGACAACAAGGAACGGGTGTGCATTACCCGTATTCTGGGGTGAAGGTGACTTGGTAGTCGGCGCCGCGAGTGGCGCTGTGCTGGATGACTTTGGTCCAGAACTTCTCGAAGAATTCCCGCTCGGGGGTGTAGATTGGGTCCGACGGATCGGCGCACTGCGAGCCCTGGGTCGTGCCGATCCGAGCGTGGACGTGATAAACCTAGATCCGAGGGCATGAGCATTTCCGGCGTCCGGATAGGCAAAAGCGGGAGCGGGCTCACATGAGGAACAATCATGTCGAGGATTTCTTTGTCTTCTTGTGACTCGTCCAGGAGTCTCTCAGAGACGACGACCCAGTGGGATATGTCGGCAGTGATTCGGAGACTACAAAATACCATTCAATATCTTCTCTCCTGATCGTTTGGGCTGTCGGGGAATCCAATCACTCACTTCGGTACCTTCTCCAGGATGTATTTCGTCGCGAAAGGGGTGAAGAGTGACCGGTTTCGATGCGTCTCATGCGTCACCCTGCCGGCGAAGCCCAGCTCCTCGTCAATCTGAAAAGTGCCCCGGTAGAACTCGACGGATTGGTCGAGGGTCCAGACATCGCTATGCCCCAAGCATCAGTTCTTGGTCGCTGAAAAGAGGAACCCCGACATTCGATCTCGAATGTGCTGGGCTGGGCTGGGCTGGGCCACAACGTACCTCCCCGACTGAGCATTCACTTTCACCGGCTTGAGAATCTGTGCGCGCTCGAGGGACTTGCGGTAGAAGTCGAGATGGTCTTTGGGGGTCAGGCCTGGCGGTCTAGGGCCGAGGTACCCTTGCCATGATGACATGATTCTAAGAAACGTCAGCGTTGGCGGATGGTGGCCTGTAGCTCTTTGGGCTGCTCGTTCCTCCTCCGAGGTCAGACATACTGCGCAACAAGCTGGAAGCCGAACTGGTCGAGGATTCGTCTAAGCTCGGGCAGCTCGTGGGTGGGAACTGTACTAAAGTCTATTTCAACTCCGGCTGTCGTACGTAAAATAATGCGGCACGCGTTAGCCTCAGCTCGTGTTCTGGCACCATCTCATATGTATTTACTGTAGCCCTTTGCCTTGAGGTCGGGGAAAATGGCAATCCAGTTGGTGAACTGGTCCCCGGGGGGGATCCCCCACAGCGTGCGAAAACGAGCAATAGTCGGCATGATATCTGTATCAGGTTCGGGAATCGATGGGTCAAAGGTCAATGTCAGGTGGGAAGGCGTCAGATGTGGACGGGGAAGGGCGAGCTCGCAGGAGGCATCAACGGGATGCCTCTGGGAACGGCTAATTTAAAGCTATTCTGCTTCGTAGATCCTCCACAACCTTTCCCCGTCCTCAGCAAGATTTCGCCCTAGCCCCATGACAACAGAGATCGAAAGGGGACATGCTGACGCCGAAAGTGGACCGAGCCTGTCCGAGCTTGCTTTAAAGTGAACCAAGAACGAGCGATGAGCTCGGCGAAGTTCTTCCATTCATTTGACAAAAAGCCGAGGAATGTGTCGGTAATGGGACAGCTGTGGGACGTCAAAGAACGGCGCAATGGCATCATCTGGCCCAATTGACATCCCGCGGGGTTCATGGCCCCGCCATGTCTGTAAAGGGTAATTTTCTCCTCGGGGTGCGCAGGGCTGACGGAGAGGTTGGAGTCAACCGTCTCCCCGCAATTTGTCTCTAGATCTCGTGCGGAGTATTCAGATCTTGTTGAGCCACAACTCAAGTTGATAATATGCCAGATAACCCACATATACAATAGATTACCTGCGTGGTTCAACTACAGATGCTTACTTAGGTAAACATATGAGTCGTTCTGGTTTGTATCGCCTGTTTCAGACTTTGCAGCCTATCAAGTTGTTCATGCAAGCGCTGGCCGCCGATTTCACTGTTAAAGGTGGAGGGGCTGGTGTCCAACAAGTATGTAAAGCATACCCGGGGGTTTTAGTCATCATTCTGCTGCGCTAGAAACCCCCTCCTCACGTAGTATGAAAGCAAGAAAAGTGTGAACGAAATTACGTGATTTCGTTCCATAAAGTAAGGGTTTCCATGTCATATTGACTTGGCAACGCTGGCCCCACAGTAAATGTAGACATTAGGCCTTAAGAATAGCTGAACTTGGTGTTTTTTAGGGTTTGAGTATTTAAGCAAAGCGTCGATTTGGAAGTCTTTAGGAATTGAGATCTTGATTCTATACTACGTAGGTAATTTAGTGTGTTATTAGATGAGGCCTCCCTCAGCTGTCGTCTAACAGCCAATCAAGCCTATATCTTAGACCCCTATGATTAACTCTGGAAATCATTCCTAAACCTCAGCAAAACATGGCTCACTTGAAGCTTATAATCTCATGGTATTTATCAAGGTCTTTCAGCAGACAGTAACTGCTGGTAGAGTTTGTGTCAAAAAGGGTGGTTTTTCGCGAACGACTTGGCCTGTTAATTAGGGTCTATTAAGGTCAAGGGCAATAGGTAGATAGTATGAAAGATGGAGCACTTGGGGCCTAAATATGTACATGAGTCCAACAACAAGTGACTGTACCAAGGAGTAGATGACAAGATGAGCCGCTGATGGCCATGCTTATACCTGAGTTGCGGAGTCAGAGCGGGAATGACAGTCTACAGAAAATCGTTCATGCTGAAGTCCAATACAATCAACAGTCGACATCCACAAATTTACCTACAACACTGTTTTCCCGGTTACGCCACAACGCTCAGCAATCCTGCAGTTTAAACCCTCCGTGTGGTGGAGAAGGTGTAAGAAATGCCGAATGTATCCTCCCGCCACATACGCGGTAGAGGGGTTGCACTTAGTTCTCTTTACAGCTATGGCAGTTAATTAGCAAAAACGGATACGTGTAACCCGTGACACGGAAGAACAAAATGGCGATCCTCCGACTTTCTGTTTGTGAGAGACGGCCACCATGCGAGAACACGCAATGTGCGACCTGATATTGGCACCAGAAGACTTTACGCTAATGCCTTCCCTTCTGAGGATGCCGTCCAATGGCAGTTTCGGGGATGAAGCGGAGGACTCGTCGGCATTGTGCCCCGGCAGTGCCCCCGGGCTTCCATGCCGAGATGAAAGGTGGTCGACGCCCTGTGCTTTTGCACGTACGCCTCTGTGGTATGTTCGGCCCCCTTTCAGAACCCTTTTTGACATCTCATCGCCAAGTTGGAACTTGGGCGGACGAACGGCAAAAAGTCTCTCACACACAGAAAACTCCAGAGAGGGGTTACCAGCCAAGCCGTACTCGCACACGGGTCCCCGTCCCCCCCGCCCCCCTCTTCGTATCTGTCTGCGTCTGGCTTGCAGCAATCGTTCCAAAGTTTTCTGCCCCCCCCCTCCCCCCGAAAATAGGGCTGTCTAAGCCAAAAGCCAACTGACGAATAGCAAGCCCTCACAAAGTCAAGGTCAAGGTCAAGATCAACAAGTCTCGCATCGCAGCCTTAGCTAACGCATTCATCCGTAAGGGCCTGCATGGTCCATGGCCGAAAAACACAGTGTCTGGGTAACTTCACGCCTTCAGCAGCCATACCTATCCCATCGGTCAATTCTCTACAGAGTCATTTTAACATTTTTTTGGGGGGGGGGGCGGACCCTGCGGGATGGCTCTGGGCCTCTGGCTGGCGGGCGCCGCGAGCCCGCGACACAATCCAAAGAGTTGGCTGCTTGGCTGCTCTTGACTCCGCAGGTGAAGGTTCGTCATATCGTGTCCATCAGCTCACATCTCGGTGATTAGAGCCAATGGTGCAGACAAACGGTCGCCAGAGAAAAGTCTACGGCCGGAAAAAGGTTGTCATGATCGACGCCATCCGTACCAGTCATGCTTGGCAAAACCTGCCCATCCTGGAGCTTTCCATCCCAGTCTAAACCCACGCGAGTGGCAGACTTTCAGCGTGCCTGCATGTCGCATGATTTACAAGCTCACAAGAGCCTCAAGGCCCCCGGATCATGCAAGGGTCCCCCAAAAGTCGCATTCGGGAGACGTCATCGACAGCCAACGTGATGTTTAAAACAGCACGTTTTCGATGGGATAGTCCGTTCAGAATAAGCCCAGGGTGGTATTGCTACCTGTACAAAACCCTGCTAGTCTCCCTTTTTCTGACCTCGGCTTTTGCCTTCTGCACAATGCTATTATATCTTAGACGGATGGAGAAGCTCGCGGCAGGTCTCGCCGGATGTTGCTCATGAGGGGTAAGAAGACACCAGAGTGAACAGCAGCCTTGCCCTAGCTCAAAAAGTAAATGATCGGAAAGGGACGAGTAAACGCTGGTCTTGAACTTGAGTTCAGTGAGCAGGGATGAGTTTACTGGCCGCAGAGCGGCCCCCCCCCCCTTTGTCTTCGAAGCTTTCGCCTCTATGAGATGATATTCGTTCATGCTTTTACTCGTCCATGTATCTGACTTGACCCCTCTTCACAATGCCGGGGGGAAGGAAGCCTCACTCCGGCTTTATGCTCCGGGGAAAAGCACACATCATCGGACTATGATGGAAAGGAGTGCAGGGCGGGTCCAATTACACGCGAGGCTTTGGGGACACGCGAAGCTTGCGTGTCCCCAAAGCTTCTCCTCTGGCGACGACCAAGTCTGTTCCCTGGACGCTCCTTGCCCCGAGCGGCATCTAGAGCGGCCTTGACTGAGTCTATCCAGTTCTCTGTGCCACCAAACCGCAACCATCAATCTCGATCCGTTTCTCGATCCGTTCTTTTTACACCATCATATAATATTAACGGGCCATTCAGAATCCGAAGCCGGCGGGCCATTTAGGTTTGACGGGATGGGGGGGGCCCAAGATCTTTGTTCGACGGCCTCCAAAGGTTGATACAGCAAGCGCGCTAGCTTCTTTTGATGCCGCCTTGGAATTCCCAAGATCCCATCGACTTGGGAGCAGAGAAATCGAGATGTTGCCTGTTGAGGTGTAGGGGAAACCTCGCGACCTCTGTCCAAGCTCTTTCCGAGCCGAGTCAGACTAATAACTCACGTATATCCAAGGTCAATCATGGAGAAGTATATAAGAGTGAGACGGTGCGCACTATCCATAACATCTGGCTTCCTGTTCTCCCCAGGCAAATTGGCTAGGCATCGTCTGGCTGTTTAACTCATATTTCTCATGATTGGCTCACACCGCTACAGTCAATCTAATTCATCAACATTCGTGATCTACACGTCATCTTCTTCTCCATTCTCATCATCTCTGTCTCATTGACACCCCTGAAGTATTCAAAATGCACGTCCTCTCCACCGTGATCGTAGCTGCTGCTGCCGCGGCCGGCGTCTCCGCCCTCGTCGTCACAAACATGCCAGCAAACATGCCAGGTCACTCCCGCCCCTCGGTCAATTTCATGGAAGGCCATGTCTCCAAAGCTGTGGATTCGTACCCCGCAATGGAGGCCAGAGAGAAAACGGTCTCCGAAGGCGCTGGACGAGAGCACGAGATTGAGGCCCGAGGCGAGACCGCCATGGACGAGTCTCGGATTCAAGACCTAAACGAACATGCTTCCAACGCTGTCGGAGATGTTTATCACGAGATCGAGCCCAGAAAAGGTGGCGTCAACCCGTATTACAACAACCATGACCAATATTCCGGCTCAAATTCAAAATCAACCTAAGAAAAACATACCACAGTAGCATAAGGTATGAAGATCAACCTCCCACAACTTGATCACAAGTACAAAAGTGTTAACCGTTGATAGTCTATTGTGTTATGCTACTTGGTGATTTACAAGGACCCTAAATGGGTCCTAGTAATCGTGGCTGTTGCTATTATCGTATCAACTTGAAAAGAGTATTCCGAGGAAAAATGACTTAGCTGCCGATAGTACCCAGTACTGTGTACATAATTAGTGATAACCTTACAAAGCTTAAAAAAATTGACACCGCAATTTAGTTAACTGTTGGTAGTATAATTAAGTTAGAATATTGCGCCGTGGCTTCAAGAACTCCAAGCTATGAGGACTTCAACTACTTCAACACGTGGGATCTACTATTACACTAAAAAAAGAAAGAAAGAAAGAAACCAACCTTTTGATTTTCTTTTCCGAAAAGGACTGCCACGATTCAGCTTCGATCACTCAGTGGCGTCTGCGGGTTCCCATAAGTCTAAACGTCTAAACATCTAAAAAGGCACAAGGCGGCGGGGGTGGAACGAGTGGTATGATTCTCAAGTCACTTTGGAACCATGCGCATGGTATCCTGACCTCCGCTCGACTTCGTCAGCTGGGCACCTCTGAGACCAAAGCAGCTTGCAGCCATCCGGGCTTTTCGTCGTTGATCCCGCCGCTGCAGGCCGCTTCCACACACATGGCCAAGCTACCAAAGCGAAAGCCTCTCCCGGTGAGCCCTGGCCCGTAGTGGGCATACTTTCCGGAATTGGTCATGATGGTGCGCGCCCGGAGCGGGATGACGGGCTCGGTGATCATGCACCAGCAGGTATCGGTGAGGAATCGGACCCCGAAGCGCTCCAGCTGTCCGACCAGCCCGGCCTGGGACGCCAGACCGTGCACGGCGCGGCCGCATGTGACGATGACTTGGACGGCCTCGTGCTTCGTCCGTCCCCGACAAAGGCCGGCCAAGAGTCGGATCTCGGCCAAGGAGCAGTGGGGGTTCCCCAGGGACACGAGATCGACGCCCCGCGAGACGGGGGCGGAGTTGAACCTCGCCCAGTAGGCCCCCAGCGCTCGCCAGTCCAGATCTACGCGGCGCAGCTCTCGGTCCGGGGCGCTGACGGCCTCCAGCGTCGGGGCTTCGGGGGTCACGCCGACGATGTGGAACATGAAGGCGCTCGAGACGGTGGCGAAGGCCGCCCCGAACGCCCGGAGGTCGTCTTTGGTGGGAGAGAGGCCGGCATCTTCGAGGCCTGCCACGACGGGTATGTCGCCGACCGCCTGGGTGCCCACGAAGTGGCCCAGCAGAGGGTAGAAGGAGTCGTCGACGACGGCGGCGGCGATGCCCGTCCGGGGCACCCTGATCAGCACGGACGCGAGCCGGTTGCTGTCAATGTGGGCGCCGGCTCTCGGCGCCCGTCCGGTCAGGGCGACGGCGATGTCGAGGTAGTCCGGGTACTTGATCGTCTTGGCGCCGAGAACGCTGTTCGCGTAGACGACGGCGTTGGATTCCCCCCAGGCCACCTGGTCCCCTTTCCGGGGCGCGCTCTCCAGCTGGTACGGGGCGCAGGTGAAGGTGGGCGTCGCGCCCATCCGGACATAGGCGTCCGCCAGCCGGGCGGACACCTCGCCGAAGACGGGGTCTACGCCGAGGGCTCGCCACCGCCTCGCGTCGATGGAGATGGCGTTCATGGTCGTCGGGACCGCGACCTTGCCGCCCAGGCCGAGAAGCTTCTCTGCGAAAGCGAGCGACGCCGGCCCCGTGTAGAGGCACCCGTCGACGTGGACTTGGGAGACGTCCATCAGCTCCTCGGCGTCGAGGAGGCTCGCCATCCGCAGGATGATGCGCATGGCTACACGAGCAGCGTCTCCATGG